>CAMOHE010045825.1:0-16008 GCA_946598075.1 Artocarpus hirsutus | reverse complement strand
TTCTGTTTTGAATTTTTGAGACCTTATCTGATAAGGAATGACCCTAGACCCAACCTCTATAAATAGGGAGTGAGTCTAATGAGTTATTAAGAGATCAATAGAGAGATTAAGAGTGATACTCTAGTGGTGAGAATCTGAAACTCCCTGAGAGCTCTTGTTCACAAATCACGAATACTAGCTTTGGGTTCTCTCAATTGATTGGAAGGAGAGTCACCTTGAGGAAGAGCTGTACGTGTGAGCCCACACTCACTCCGATCGTGGATAGAGAATAGCAAATAAGACCAGTTGGTTAAGGCTCTTCTGGAACGTTACTTCTCTACACAGACTTCGGGAGCTTTTCGGCATATACAAGGTCAGTAAGATCAAGTTAATTTATACATATAGCATGTCAAACTTGTGTTTTGAAAAATACTCTGATTTAAAATTTTTAAAAATTCCGCTGCGTATTATTTTTCCAACAGATTCTAACTTAGGAATAGATAATTGGGTAAATTGCCTCCTAATAAGTGCTTAGTTTAATGTCCTTAGCCCGGCATAGTCTTGTTTTCATCCTTTATCTTGCTAGAAATGTATAACCTCTCCATCAAACTCCATGGTCAATGTTCCCTTTTGAACAATTTTTCTCCAAGTCATCTACAAAAGTGGTCTTCCAAGGAGTATAGGTATCCAATTAAGCAAAGTCATCCTTTATATCAAGCATGTAGAAACTAGCAAGGAAGCCCAATCCGTTCACCTGTAACAAAATATCTTTTACAACTCCAATGGGGTAAACATTAGAACGATCGACAAGTTAAAGAATTATACTAGTTTCCTTAAGTGTGCCAATATTTAAAGAGGCATAAATAGAATATGACATTGTATTAATTAGTGCTCCTAAATCTATCAGCGTTCTATCAACTTGGTGTTACTAATTGTACAAGGTGTGGTGAACATACTTAGATCCTTGTACTTTGGAGGGAGCTTTGGTTCCCTATATATTTTCCCCTACACTCATTACCTCAGTACTCTTTAGCTTTCGCTTGGTGGTATATAATTCTTTGAGGAACTTGGCATGGCATGACATGTATTTAATGGCATCCATGAGCAATAAGTTTACTGAACCTTAAGGAAGGTCTCCACAATCTCTTTCTCATGCTTCTCTTAGATGAACTTTGCTAACCTGCTTAGAAAAGAGGGAAGGGTGACATAAGGAAAGATAGAGTTTTTGGAACTTACATTTGGAGCCGAGGGGTTTTTGGTAGGAGAGGTGGCTTCATCCTCTTGAATATGTTTACCTTTTATTAGCTTTTTTCTTCCTCATGTGTCTTTAGTGTTGGAATCTCTAGTTGCTTTCCAGTCGTTAACGTCACGACACTAATGTTCTCTCTTGGGATGACCACAATTTGGGATGGGAGTTTCATCAATCTTTGTGCCTTTTACTAGCTCACAGCTATAGCCAATTGCATTATTTAACTTTCCATATTTTGCATGTGGGTCCTTGATTCTTTTGAACTTGCAACTAAGACTCTTGTGTCTAAATTTTCTCAGTTGCAAGAGCATGAACAAAATCTTCGAAAGGGGTAGATGAATTTTGTAGGGTTGATTATGTTGGAGATTGGTATTGTTATGCTCTCATTTGAGGATTCCTCGATGGTCAATTCATGGTAGGGTTAGGAGCGGCTTGTTGTTGATTTCCACCACAGTTGAGATTATGATTATCCTTCTATCAATCTTAAAAGTAAGGAGAATATGGATCATGCATTTGTAGTTGTCTTGGAAATCCACCAATGACATTGGCTTGCCTGTATTGCCCTCGTGAAGTATTGGGAACATATCAGTTGGATGATTGATGAGACTATAAAACTGTACATTTTTAGGGTTAAAATCATTTATTTACGCTTTTATTTCTTATTAAATCCTCTAATTAATAGCATTTTCATGTTTTATGTTGTTTTTGTATCCTAGTCTAAAAATGTGCTTAAATATGTGTTTTTAATATGTTTTTATGTTTGATAATATTTGCGGTAATTTTTAGAATCAATTTTATGCAAAAAATACGTGTTTTGTGTAAAATTAATTCAAATCATAAAAATAATATATATTTTTTGGTACAAATGGGTTTTAAAATGTATTTTGAATTTGTAAATATGTTGTAGTATATTCTTAGTAATTTCTATAAATATTTTCATAACTTAAGTAGTGTTTTCAGTATAATCGAATTAGCTATATACTATATTTCGATATTAATTAATTTTTACATGTTTTTAGTTATTTTTTATTTTTAAAATTATTGTAAATATTATGTTTGTAAAATAATTTATTAGTATGTTTACTTATTTTTAGATTTGAAATAGGAAGAAAAATAGAGCAAAACGACATCAAAACGGACAAAAATGGACAATAAATTTTAAAAAAAGCCTTGCTTCAGCGCTAAACCAGCACAACATCTGCAAATATAAAAAAAAAAAAAAAAACTTAATGAGTTGGTTCTCGTGGGCAACAAACCAAAAGGAAAAAAATAATAAATTAAATATTAAAATAATATAATAAAACAATAATATAATAAATAAAAACATTATTTTTACTATTTAAATAGTAGCCCATTTTAGGCTATAAAAAGGCATGTTTCCCCTGAGCAATCTAACCCTTTCTCCTTCTTTCTTTCTTTTCTTTAGAAGTTGAGCTAAAAATTTTAGGAGATCCTCTTTTAGGAAGAGATGCTACTAGCCCTATTTTTAATATTTAAATAATGTCTAAAAAAGTATGGTGAGGTAGCGAGATAATATTTACATATAGTAGTCTAGTATCGTTTTTAACTCTAAATTTGTACCGTAATGTTTATATTTTATGATAGAAATTATTTTTTATGTTTTTAATAATTATTATTATTGTTGTTATGCTACCCAATTTTTACATAAATTCAGTCATGCTTTCTTTATGTAACTTAATCATGTTATGTAATTAATAAATCATGTTTATTTATTAAGTTGAGTTTTTTTATATATTATAGACATGAAGTGGCATAGTAAAATGCTTGGTAATACTTGATTTATTGTCGACAGAAATAATGTAGTGTATTCTTAGACCATTTAATAAGATGAAGCTGTGCTAAATTTAACATAAAAATTTATTCCTTAAAAATATATTAATTTTGATTTGTTATTATCTTTTCTATCTTAAAATTATGTTAATTGTAACTGTAGTGACAACTGCTATAATTGTTATAGTTAGTGCATCAAATTACTAGTGAGAGATGATTATTTTATTGTTTTTATAGGAAGTCCTTAATTGCATTATAGCTTACTATATTGTCGCCCTTGAAGGACTCGTTGTAATACCCGTCAAATTTTCATGTAACAGATGAATAATGACGTTAAGTAATTTCTTTATTGGTATGTTATGATATAATGATACTAACTATTTTATTTTAAGTGTTATGACAGGTGACGGTCACGTGGAATCGATATGCTCAAGTGTTCATGTCATTTACGTTGTGTGTTTAATAATGATTTTGTAATAATATAATGCTTTGATGAATTTTAGTGTGTTAAGGCAGATCGGCAGGCCAAACCTTCAAGTTCGACAGGCCAAATTGTCTCTCATTGAATGGCAGGCCAATGAATATAATCGGTAGGCCGAATGTCATAGCTTTGGTAGGCTGAACGTCACAGCTTCGATAGGCCGAAGACAGCTGACGAGTAGTTAGTAGAAATCTTTCAAAATTTGTGACAACGATGATTATGATGATTGGATAAAATTGGATGATTTATTTTGATTGATTGGCATAATTTTTTTGGCTTGAAATCCTTATTTTAGGAAATTGAATGTTTGACTTTTAGGTTGATTGGATTAATTGATATGGTTTCCCATTGTTAAAAAAGTGAAATATGGTAAGATAAGCAAATCAATTGACTTTTCTGAATTCCCTCCATTTTTTTCCACATGTATTAGCCTAAAATAGTTAGAAAATTTTTAAAATTAAAGAGAAAATATCTCTCCTTTTTACGCCATTTTTATTTTTCACATAAATGCTCTCGCTCTCTCTCTCTCTCATGTTTTTTCTCTCTCACCCTCTCTCTTCTTCACGTTTTTCTCTTCTTCTCCCTCTCAAATTCCCCTGCTATTATTTGAATGAAATATTGAAATTTCTTTAGCGTTAATCCAACTATCATAATTTTGTCTAGGAATTTTCTTTTGCTCTAAAATTTTAGTATGATGTTCATATATGTATTAGGTGATGTTCCTCCAAGTTCCACATTATTTTGATTTTTCTACGTTAAGATATAAATTTTCTTCTCTTTGTCACTCACAGTAAATTATTGTTGTTTTGTTGTGTTGCACAAAAATATGGGTGTTGTTCATAATGCAAATGAATGTTCTTTTTCACGAAATTTGGATAATATGATCATGTATATGTTAAGTTATGAACTGGAAAGTCTCATGATGAAATGATGAATATTTCATGTGTTATGGAATTTTTATTGAAGCTAGGTTTTTAGACTGCTCTATCAGTAAATTATTGGACTCCTTTTTGTGTGATGTTTTTGTATGAATAATGATTTTATTTAGTGACAAGAATTTTTGTGGTACTGTATTTTATGTTAATATGTTGACATATGAATTTTTAGGTCTAAATAAATTTATTTTAATTGTTTGAGAATAATTATCGTATATAATTCACTGCTCGAATTGTTTATAGTTGTTTTTGTCTCTAAATTTAAACACACGTTTTGGATTGTATGGAATTTATTTAAAGGTGATTTTGGATATGTTGAAGTTCTTAACGTCTATTGCATGCAGGTTTTTTTTATGGAATTATTTTGGGATGTAAATAATTTATTATGTGAATGTTAGTAATGACTGCTCACTGTGTTATTATTGCTGGCAGATTTTGTATTGTATGATATGTGATTTATTTAAATTGCTAAATGAAATTTTTATGACTAATGAAAAATCATGTTATTATCTTTATATGTCAACCTTGTCCCTGCAAAGTTTGGTGCTCAAATTTAGTGTAAATTTTTAGTTATTGAGCTTTAAATTCATAGAGGTTAGGAAACATTTATGTTAATAGTTTTGTTTTAATGTTTTATGGTTAATGAAACATATTATGAGTTAATTTTTTGAGAGATGAATGTATGTGGGATGTATTATGTAAATTTGAGATATGTTATGTGGTGTTGAATGATTTCATGGTCTCATGAAAATAAATGTTAATTGTTATTTTGAATGAATGTACGACATGAACACACTAAGGAGTAAACACATCGAGACCGCGGCAATGTCACCTACAAATTAAGGTTAAGTGAACTATACAAGTAAGTACATTCTCACCTGCAACATGATATGATTGAAAAAGTTTGAAATTATGTTCATGATGATATTTATGATGATTCTATGATTATTTTCATTTTATGATACTTATGAAAGATTTGATGTTCAAAAGTTATGCATGTTTGATGTTGACGTATTTCAAAGTATAAAAGTAAATATAGATGTATCACTTAAATAAGTGTTGCATACCCATGTTTATGTTATGTTATGATGTCATGCTTGGTTTAAGATTAGTTACCCTTCTTCTCTCATGACGGCGCGCCTACAATGAAGTTTATGATGCAACACTTGGGCCCTTAAGATAAAATGAATAAAGTTTTAATATAGATAATATGATGAAAGATATGTTCCTTATGAAATTGTGCATGGTGCACTATTATGAAAATGCATATGATGAGGATGTTCATAAAATGTTTTTACTTATGAGTAATGAAATGTACTTACTAAACTTAAGCTTATGCTTATTTTAGTTTTATATCATGTTGCAGATAAGAGTAAGAAAGTCTTGGACTAGATGGAGGACAAAGATGGGTGTGTGAACCAAGAACCATGGATTGCAACAAAAAGATGTTAAGGAAGGAATTTTTAAAGGATATAAATTACATTTTATATTTTTGATTATGTTTATTTGAAGAATTTTAGAAAAATTTTGAACTATGATATTTTAACCTTATAGTTTTATTAATTTTTTTTCTACATTGAAACAATGAGATTGGTTTTAAACTATTTTTTTTTATAACAGTTCGACCTACCGACCATTACTGGTCGAACTGCCGATGTATGGATCAGCCTGTTGATTGCCCTGTACCGACCTATCGATCTTATCAATTTTTGAAACCCTGTTTTGTAGAGCTTCGGGCGCCCTGCTGGTAGATGAACTCCAACCTGTCGAAGTCTCAAGTTCGGCCTGTCGAACTGTGAATGCAGATTTTAATAATGTTTTAAAAGTTAATGCAATTTACAATGGTATTAGCAAACTATTTAAAGGATGTTTATGATCAAGTAAATAGATTAAGTTACTAAATATTGATATATATATATATATAAAAATGTATGCATGGATCTTGGGTATGTTTTTCCAAATTATGTTTCAATCAAATAGTTTGTCTTAAACTCAAAAGTATTAAGGAATGAATGAAACGACATCTGTGTCATCCATAAGGGGGGGCACTACACTTGTAGAAATAATAAACGTGCTTGTTTTAAACGAGAAAAAATTTAATATTTCAAATGCTTTAGAAAACTTGTAAATAGAATTAAATTTCATACCAGTTATGAACATATAAGGGATTCTCAACACCTTACCAAGTTAATTTTATGTTTTCTAAATTTTAAATCAAAAAGTAGAAAAATATTTCTTTCATTTTAAACTTTGTTTTGAAAAACCATTTGCTTTTTTTAGAAGTTTATTTTGACAACTCTTTTGAGTATACCCTCCCTATGGATTCGACTCACTGAGATATTATTACTTGAGACAACTTGTGCTTGGGTTTACAGTGTGACACAATTTTGGTTGCATCAATTGCCATGGTGTTACATATTACACACAACTTAACTTGTTGAGTGTTTCCTAAAGCCATTTGTTGTGCAAATGAAGTAAGGTAGGAAAGTTGATGCTCAATAATAGAAGAAATACCAACCTCGTTCACTTTATTAGATGGTGGAGGTGGTTTATGTTGACTACTAAATTGTTAGGAGTTGGCCACCATGTTTACAATTGACGCTCTTGTGGTGTCACAAGTGTTGCCAACGAGAGCTCCTTTACTTAGTTATTGGATTTTTATTTATTGATGTTACGTCGACTTTGATATCAGAGTTAATTTGATTACTCTTGTTATTTACTTGTCTCATAGTAAGAATTTTGCGAGCCATCATCAACAATGTAAAAAATGGTGTGTAATATTGTGTTGTTTGTTTATGTAATCAATTTCTTATCATTTTGTATATTTGTTAATCTGTAGCTTTATGTTTACATTTATTTAGATATTAGTTGTTAAAAATATTTATTTTGCAAATATGCAATATTACTATGCCAAAATCTATGAATTATGAGGCCAAATAATGGATAAAACACACGATATTAAAGGCACCTATGGGAAATTAGCATAAAACAATATTATTTTTTTTCTCACTAACATGCATTTAACAATAGTTTTTGCTAGAAAAAAAAAAACGAAAGATAGAAACAAAAAAAAACCAACAACAACAATATCTTAGATGATAGTTTCCTACAAAACCATTGTCTAAAGGCACTTCAGATGTATGCTCCCACGATAGCTGGGGATTAGACGAGGATACTTAGCTATCATTTAAAGTTATGACATACAATATCGCTTGATAAGACTGTATTCGACTGTTGGGTTTGGTGCCCTAAAAGCTGTGACATTGTACATATTGTTAATAAATAAATAAAGTGACATTTATTATTATTTTGGTTGATTATATGTGTTATGAATACATTTATAAACATTGAGAAAATTTCATGATTATTTATATGACTATAAATTTAGCATATAAGTGTTATATGCTCAGGGATAAAATTTATAGATAATAATCTAAATAGTCCGTAACAATTAATTAAAGTTTGGGATCTTTAATGTTACATTACAAGTACGGTCTAATCTTATTAAGAATGAAATAGTCATTATCCGGACTATTAATGTAGAGACATTGGATTGGAGGTGCTTTATATATTGAGATTATATAAGACTGGACCAGATAAATTATAAATCTCTAATAATCATCCGTTACAAATAGCATATTCAAATTTATCATTATGATGATCATATATTTGACAGTCTTAATCATGAGTATTTATTAGACTCCTATTTATGACATTATGTTTTTTGACTTGCTTGGTAAGATTTGTGAAAGCACATATTATAACTTAGCATCTTAGAAACATAATGTAATAAATGGCTGGAAATAATATTATACAGATATGGAATCCATTCCTTCCCTACGGAAGTTAGAAAAATAGTTCTCTTGAGTGATAATTCGAGGTTTGAATAGTAGAGCGCTCGTTCATAATAAGATTATGAATTAATTGTTCATTAGAGGATTATTGGAACTCAACGATAAAGATATAATAAGAGAGGTAAAAGAAAATTAAACCTAGCTCTTATTATGAACTATTTATGGAGATTATTATGAATTATTTATGGAGGACTGACTTATATATAATGATTATATCAATGGACTACTCGCTAATTTTCTTTGAGTAATTTTACTATAACCTCAAGAGTTTAGTTTCAAGTTTTTAGTGGAGTAACACTGAAACTAATAAATTTAACACATTAATTAAAGAGTTTGATTAATTGTCAAATTTATTGGAGCTTGGGTTATAGGTCCATAGGTCCTCAATGCCATATCTGTAACACTATATTGGATTAATGTATAGAATGAATTATACATATTTAGTTTGGAATTATTGAATTCTGAATTAATTATTTCACACTTGAATTATTAATGTGACACAAAAAAATGTTCTCTATGACACATAATGTAATGTGATAAATGTTGTCACATTTAAATAAGCATTAGTCAATTAACTAATTGGTAATATTTGAATGATTTGATTATTTAAATATTATTTTCTAAAATAAATGATTTTTTTAATTTTAATATATATATATAAGATTTTATAATATATTAATATATATATTACTTTTTTTGAATTTGTTTACTTTTCAAACGTAAACGTTTATTATTATATATTATATATATTATATATATATATGTTATTAAAATCACGGTTGACGTGATTTCAAGAAAAAAAAGAAAAAAAAACGAAAAAGCATTTCCTTTCACGGTTCCTTTTATATATATATATATATGTTAAACGAATCAACTGATTTGTTTATTAAAAAAAAAAAAAGGAAAGAAAAGCAAACGAACCTTTTACCTTTCACAGTTACTTCGTGACTTATGCATATATATATATATATATATATATATATATGTATGTGTGTGTGTAGTGTACGAATCACTTGCGATTCGAGAAAAAAGAAAAAAAAAGAGAGGGAAAGAAAGAAAAGAAAAATAGAAGGAAAGGGAAATTGAAAGGTTACAATCCTGTAAAATATATCATTTCCTCATATGTGTGATATGATGGTTATTTTTCAAATTGAAAGTCAATTGAAAAATAACTAATTGCTCAGATATAAAAAGAAAGAGATAACAGTTATCTCAAGAGTTTTTTGATTCACGTAACTTTTGCAAAATACTCAGAGAGAAAAACTGAGAGTTCTTCTCTAAAAAAAAGGTCTGCTATCTCATGTGTTGAGTACATAGTAGATTCAAAAAAGTGTGAGAAAATTCATTCTTGCAGTTTGACGCCCACTTGTCTTTCCATTGGTGTGGAGGCCTGGATTGGAAGATCGTGGTGTCAAAGAGGAAAGCTAGGATACCCTGATAGTCTTCAAAAGGTTAGTAAAATTCCTAAAGCTTTCTATTATTAATTAAAATTATATATATCTATTCCTGATGAGCAAAGTTTTTAGAAAATTTTTGTTTGTCAATAATCCGCCTCTTCCGCTACGTTTCATATTTCAAAACCAACAAATGGTATCAGAGCAGGTTATAGCATATATAATTTTAATTAAACATGATTTTATTTTGATAATTTCATTTTTTTTATGCATGTTTGTGGGCACTTTATATTTTTGTAATTTTTATTCATGTGATGAATGGTTATTTGATGAATGGATTTTTGGTCGTGAATTATATGGTCCTTTTGGATTGATAATTTTATTTTCAGTTTGATTAGATCAAATCTGTGTAAGCCCATAAGGGGGCATAGGCTTTTTGTAATTTATCATTATTATTATTTTTCTCCTCTCCTTCACCTGCTACACGTGAAGCGATGAAGAAAAAGAAGTTCATTAGATCTTTTGGCCCAGTTGAGAACTTTGGGCTTATCAAATTTTCAAAGGCAACCCAGCAGATTGTTGCACAGTAAACCACCCAATGAAGACTGCAAAAATGGAGCAGGGAATTATGTATAACTTACAAGAAGACCTTTGTAATTTTATTTTATTTTATTTTTCTCTTATATTTTATGGGTTGTAATTTTAATTATCCAAAGGACCAGGCCAAAAATCCACTATTTAATTTCATGCTTTATTTTCATGAGATGATTGTGATAACATATTCATGCATTATAACATGTCATCTAGGAAAGTGCCCACTTATAGTTATTGTACCATAACATGCATGCACATGCATATTATTTTTATAAAGGTGTTTATAAAATGAGTTAATATGTGTTAGAATTAATTTAATGAGATTAAATTAATTGGGTTGGCTTTATAATTTTAATTTATTAATCAACTGAATAATGTGAATTTAGTTTTAATAGTTAAAACTTGGTAAAATTCACATTAGTTCTAACTTATCTAATTTTTAAATTGTTTAATGATTGAGTAACTTAAACAATTCATAATAAATTTAGATTTTTAGAAAATCTGATAATTATTTAAGTATAAGTAGAATGAGATTCTATTAACACATAATATAACTTAATAATTAAAAATTATTTTTATTTACTAGAGTTATGAAACATATGATGTGTTATAAGATAAAACAAATCCTATAAAATAATGAGTGGGAGAAGGTAATATGACAATATAACCTGCGGTCTCCACTATTAGCATCACCGTGAGATTTAGGTGGCGTCTTGCGACGCTTTGATTTTGTCCTCCCTACGGAGGGTGTCCATTTAAATCAATATCAAGGTTGGCTTCCTAGAGATAGGATTTTATAATGTATTTTAAAATTGACCTACCCTACGGCGGCAATTTTGAGTTAAGTTGTTAAAATCTGAAATAGTGGGTCACACTCATAAAGATATAATTAAATTGTTAATTATATCTTGACCAAATATAAACGGTTATTAATAAGTATAGAAAATATGAGATATTTTGAATATATTTATTAATTGAGATTGTCTCAATTCAATTCATAAATAATTTGGCCTACCCTACGGCGGCACTTTATTTATTAAAATTGAATAATCGTGGAATTAGTAAAATATTTTTTGTGTGTTTTTTTTTCATACGCATCATGCAGCATGTTTACTATTTCAAAACATATATTTATGATGTTTATGCAACCATTTAATTTATGTTATTTTATTTATTTATTACAGCAACAATGTCTAATCCAATCATCGCTATTCTCTCAAATGAAAAATTAACCGGAGATAATTTTGTCAAGTGGAAGAGTAACATGAACATTGTCCTAATTTGTGAAAATTATAAGTTTGTCTGATAGAGGAATGTCCTCCATCGCTTGCTGCCAATGCTCCTCGTAATGTACGAGAAGTATATGATCGTTTGATCGAGGCAAATAATAAGGCCCGCTGTTTTCTTTTGGCTGGCATGTCTAACGTGCTTAGAATGAAGCACGAAAGCATGGAGACCGCTTATGAGATAATGTAGTCTCTATAGGATATGTTTGGTAAACCTTCTGAAAAGGCGCGCCACGAAGCCGTTAAGGTGGTAATGAATGCCAAAATGAAGGCAGGCATTTCGGTTAGAGAATATGTTCTCAACACGGTTAACTATCTCCATGAGGCCGAGGTAAACGGGGCTGTGATAGATGAAGCCACACAGGTGGGAATGATTTTGGAAACCCTTTTTCCTGTGTTCCTTTAGTTCAAAAGCAACTATTTCATGAACAAGCTGAAATATAACATGACTGAGTTGCTTAATGAGCTTCAAACCTTTGAGTCTATTTCGAAAGAAAAGATTAAAGAAGCTGAGGCAAATGTTGCAGAAGCTCAACCCTCATCTACTACTCAAAAGAATCAGAAGAGGAAAAGGACTGTAGGAAGTGGTAAGTCTAGGAATGGAGGGCAACCTAAGAAGAACAAAAGCAACAACAAAAGCTCAAACCAAAGAAGCCTAAAGGAAAATGTTTCCACTGCAGCATAGTTGGGCACTGGAAGAGAAACTACAAGAAGTATCTTCAGGAGCTCAAAGAAAAGAAGAACAACAGTAAATCAGATTTACTCGTTTTAGAAGCTTGTTTAGTTGAAGATGATACTTCACCTTGGATAATTGATTCAGGGGCAACTAACCATGTTTGTTCTTCTTTGCAGATGCTTAGTTCTTCAAGGGAGCTTGCCAACGGGGAACAAACGATGAGAGTGGGAACGGGAGAGGTTGTTTCGGCAAGAGCAGTGGGAGTTGTTAAACTTTATTTTAGAAATAAGTTTTTAATTTTGGACAATGTTTATTACATTCCTTATTTTTGTGGAAATTTGATTTCTGTTTCCAGGATATTTGAACAAATGTTTAATGTTTCTTTTAATAATAATTATGTTAATATTTCTAGAAATGGTTTGAATATTTGTTCTGCACATCTGGAAAATAGGCTTTACACTTTAAGGCCCAACGAAAAATCACTGCTCAATACTGAAATGTTCAAAGTTGAACAACCAAAACCCAAGAAGCAAAAGATTTCTTCTGATAATGAAACATACCTGTGGCACCTTAGATTAGGTCACATTAACCTTGATAGAATTAACAGACTAGTAAAGGATGGTCTTTTAAATGAACTAAAAGTTAGTTCTCTACCAGTTTGTGAATCTTGTCTTGAAGGTAAAATGACTAAGAGGCCTTTCTCTGCAAAAGGCGAAAGGGCCAAGGAACCGCTTGGCCTAACACATTCAAACGTCTGCGGTCCAATAAATGTACAAGCACGTGGTGGTTATGAATATTTTGTCACATTTTTTGACGATTATTCAAGGTATGGTTACATATACCTAATACAAAGGAAAGCTGAAACTTTTGGAAAGTTCAAAGAATTCCAAGCAGAAGTTGAAAAGCAATTAGGCAAGACGGTGAAGAGTCTTCGATCCAATCGAGGAGGGGAATACCTTGATACTGAATTCAAGGACTATATGATAGAACATGGTATTCTATCACAACTCACCAGACCAAGAACACCACAACAAAATGGTGTTGTAGAGAGAAGAAATCGAACGTTGCTTGATATGGTGAGATCCATGCTCAGCTACTCATCATTACCCACTTCATTTTGGGGATATGCACTACAAACTGCAGTATATCTTCTAAACATAGTTTCATCTAAGTCTATTCCAAAAACACCTTCAGAGTTATGGAATGGTCGCAAACCTAGTATGCGACATATCCATATATGGGGGTGTCCAGCACATGTGTTGAAAGGAAAGACCGGGAAGCTGGAACCACGTTCTGCAGTATGCTTGTTTGTGGGATACCCAAAGGGAATGAAGGGAGGTTTGTTTTATAGCCACAAGAAAAGAAGGTATTTGTATCGACAAATGCCACTTTTCTCGAGAAGGATTATATAACAAACTATAAACCTCATAGCAAAGTGGTACTTGAAGAGTTACTTTCTGATCAGATCAAACCGCAACCGATAACTGTTGTCGAAGGACAAAATGAGGAGACCACATTTTTTGATCAAAATGTCATTCCACCTCGACGTGGTGGGAAGGTTGTGAGACCACCTGCTCGCTACAGGGAAATTGGAGAAGCACATGCTGCTATCTTTGATAATGGTGAGGATGATTCATTGACATATCATGATGCAATGGAAGATTCTGAGAAGGAGAAATGGCTAGAGGCTATGAACCCTGAAATGGAGTCCATGTACTCCAATTCAGTCTAGGAACTTGTAGACTTACCTGAAGGGATAAAACTCTTAGGGTGCAAGAGGATCTACAAGAAGAAAAGAGGACTGGATGGCAAAGTTGAGACTTTCAAAGCTAGGCTTGTGGCAAAGGGTTATACCCAAAAGGAGGGAGTTGACTATGAAGAAACTTTCTCGCCTGTAGCTATGCTTAAATCCATTTGGATTCTTTTATCCATTGCTGCTTGTCTTGATTATGAGATATGACAAATGGATGTCAAGACTGCCTTTTTGAATGGCTATCTTGATGAAAGCATCTATATGGTACAACCAGAAGGGTTTATAGTCAAAGGTCAAGAGTAAAAAGTTTACAAGTTACAGAGGTCCATCTATGGACTCAAACAAGCTTCAAGATCATGGAACTTGAGATTTGATGAGGCGATCAAATCTTATGGTTTTGATCAAAACATTGACGAACCTTGTGTATACAAATACATTAAAGATAAGAAGATGGTCTTTTTAGTTCTTTATGTAGATGATATCCTACTCATTGGGAATGACGTAGGCATATTATCTAATGTAAAGAAATGGCTCGCCAACCAATTCCAAATGAAAGATTTAGGAGAGGCTAGTTATGTTTTTGGAATCCAACTCATAAGAGATCGCAAGAATAAACTGTTGGCGTTGTCTCAGGCATCGTATATCGATAAAGTGCTTATCAGATTTTTGATGTAAAACTCCAAGAAAAGAAATTTACCTACACGTCATAGAGTTTATCTTTCAAAAGAGCAATGTCCTAAGGCACCTCAAGAGGAAGAAAACATAAGATGGGTACCCTATGCATCTACAGTGGGAAGTCTAATGTATGCCATGTTGTGTACAAGACCTGACATATGCTATGCGGTGGGTATAGTCAGTCAGTATCAATCCAACCCAGGATTAGATCATTGGGTAGCGGTTAAACATATTCTTAAGTATCTCAGGAGAACGAGAAACTATATGTTGGTATATTCCGATGAGAATTTGATTCCCATTGGCTACACTGATTCTGATTTTCAATCAGACAAAGACACACGTAAATCTACGTCTGGCTCAGTGTTTACTTTTGGTGGTGGAGCCATAGTTTGGAGAAGCATCAAACAATCTTGTATTGTTGATTCAACTATGGAAGCTGAATATGTGGCTGCTTGTGAAGTAGCTAAAGAAGCTGTTTGGCTCCGTAAGTTCCTAAATGATCTAGAAGTAGTTCCAAACATGGATAAACCACTCACACTGTATTGTGAAAATAGTGGTGCAATAGCAAATTCAAGAGAACCTAGAAGCCACAAAAGAGGAAAGATATAAAAAGAAAATATCATTTGATCAGAGAAATAGTACATCGAGGTGATGTGAAAGTTATGAAGATAGCATCGAAAAACAACCTTGCCGACCCTTTCACCAAGACGTTACCTACAAAGAGCGTCGAGGCACACTTGGAAGGCTTAGGTCTTAGAAATATGTCTCACCTGCTTTAGGGCAATGAGAGATTGTTGAGTTTGGTGCCCTAAAAGCTGTGATATTGTACATATTGTTAATAAATAAATAAAGTGACATTTATTATTATTTTGGTTGATTATATGTGTTATGAATACATTTATAAACATCAAGAAAATTTCATGATTATTTATGTGACTATAATTTTAGCATATAAGTGTTATATGCTTAGGGATAAAATTTATAGATAATAATCTAAATAGTCCGTAACAATTAATTAAAGTTTGGGATCTTTAATGTTACATTACAAGTACGGTCCAATCTTATTTAGAATGAAATAGTCATTATTCGGACTATTAATGTAGTGACATTGGATTGAAGGTACTTTATATAATGAAATTATATAGGACTGGACCAGATAAATTATGAATCTCTAATAATCATCCGTTACAAATAGCGTATTCAAATTTATCACTATGATGATCATATATTTGACAGTCTTAATCATGAGTATATATTAGACTCCTATTTATGACATTATGTTTTTTGACTTGTATGGTAAGATTTGTGTAAGCACAGATTATAACTTAGCATCTTGGAAAC
>CAMOHE010045824.1:0-18451 GCA_946598075.1 Artocarpus hirsutus | reverse complement strand
CCTATTTCCAAAATGATTTAAGCCAAAAATGAATTTTTATCAAATGTTTTCAATGATAGATTGGGAAATGATTCTATTTAAGTATCTTTACAAGCAGTTGATTGAGAAATGTTCATAATGAACCCCATAATGAATATAAATGATTATATCTGGTAAATAAGAGATTTTATGAATCAAAGAGATATATATATATATATTTTTGAGGGCATGATGCCATATCAGAGATCGGGTCGTGTAGTGAACGACCTTGGGGGCAGGTACCGAAACCCAACTGGGCCACTAGGGTGGTGAATTACATATGGTTTGCCCAGGAAAGAAAAATTGTATTCTTTCTGGTTGACCTATCTAAATCATTTTGGTAAGATTATATTTTTATTAAATTCTCATTTAATTATTTATTTGTTTAATTGTTCTAGCTTGTTTTCTGTATATTTATCTAGTTTACGAAATTTCTTTTAAAATTGAATAATTTTCAAATATAGTCCTACTGAGCCTTTCGCTCACATTTTTATTTGTTTTAAAATCTTAACCCTAGGTAGACATCAGCTTAGGATTGGAGAAGAGTCCGCTGACCGGACTTACGACCAATAGAAGAATTTGGTAGGTTAAATTACAATTCAAGGCATGTAAGATTTTAAGTTCTCTTTTATTTTGGACTATCATTGTATCATAATATTGTCAGTACAATATGTGTGTGCACAATATGTGGGCCAATGGGACCCATACGCGTTCCACCCCACACTCATCTATTTTAATATTCTTGTTATTTGCCTAATTAATATGATGATTTATTTTATTTTCTTAATTTCTTCCATTCAAATGGTTTTAAAATCATCATTTTTAATCATAAATTTAAATCTAAAACCCTATTTTTAACTAAATCTTTACTTAATTAACTTAATTAAACCACCACGTCACCTCCCGTACTTCGGGGCGTGACAAAGATGGCCTACTACAAGACTAGAAGAATAATTTGAAAATCTTGTTGTTATAAAAAGCTCTTTAAATCCATATAGATTTAATATTAGAAAAGGGGCAAACCATGAACAATCCTTACACCATCAAAAATCTAACTCTCTTGTATACTAAGCTAACCTCAATCAATAGACATAAAGGAAGTACAATAAACAAACAAGGCCTTCCTTTACAATCTAGTTTCAACACATTGAGTACTTGTAACCACTAAGAGAACATATCATGTCATTTTACACCATTTCCATATCCTCTAAATTCCTCAAAGTAATCCTTAAGATATCATAACCTTAGTTTTGAAGGAACTTTGCTATATTCAGAAAATTTCTAAGCAAAATCTCAAATGCACACAACTTGGGCTACAAAGTCTTCAATGAGATGAAACCAAGTGCTACAAGTCACAATTTATAGGTTCTAAAGGGTTTTAGTATTGGTTTAAGGGTGGGGCATCAGCTGTCAAAAATTCTCCCTTCTCTGTTCTTAGTTTTACTAATTCCTTAAAAAATGCAACTTTGACGACTGATACAAAGATACCCATAAAACATTATACACTCCTCTAAAAATCATAAAATTAGTGCCTAATCGAAGCTAAGCACTTGACCTTCCCAACAAGCTATCATATTCTAAATTTTGACTCTATTAAAGTCTTCAAAAAGACCTTAAACTAGAAGCATTGCTATTGGATTTTCTGTAGTAAATATGCCTAATTGTCTAGTTTCTAAAGTGAACAACTTAGGCTATGGTTATCTGATTGAGACAATTCTTAAGACTATAAAGAGCTTAGGAAGTTTATTCTAATGTTCCATAGCTGTCAAGGCCATAAACTAAGTGAGGATATATAGTTTTAGACTTTTCCTCAAGGTAGCCTCTATGTCACCTCTCCAATCCCTTGTTTTAACAATTCTCATAAAACTATATATCATCATAAAAGAAGAAACCTTAGACTTAGAAATCAAACCTCAAAACAATAGGATATGCATGTATATCAAATTAGCTTATACTAAAAAAACTCTAAAGAAATAAAGATATGCCCAAAAAAGAGTCTAAATTTTGCACCAAACTTAGTCCACCTGTTGTCCAAATCTAAAACAAAGTTTCAAGTTAATAAGAAAAGAAAAATACCCAAACTCTAAAGTAAGCTTCAAGAGGTTATAAATGCAAAAAATAGTAAGCTACCGAAATGACAACATACCAAGACCATCAGCAACTCAGATACCACAAAATCTTGAAAAGAATTGGAAGAAAATAAATATGAGGATAAAGAACATAACCTCCATGCTAGTGCTCTAAAAAAGAGAATAATAAGGGATAAAATTGTCTCTTTAAATAAATTTACCCAAAACTAAGAAAAGAATAGCAGTTTCTTCCAAATCTCAAAATCATAAACATGAGAAGAACATTAGCTTTTGAAGAGAAATCATATTACAAGTAATGCAAAGAAAATATTCAAGAGGATGCGAAGTGAAAGACAATTTTACAAGAAAATTATCATGAGCTCATGATTTGAATAAGCCTTATTCTATAAAATCCTCACCTAAACCCTTTATCAAACACCTTCTATGAATGAAAATCCTCGAATTGTGCCATCCACCTTAAACACGCTAATCTAATTTTTTGCTCACATACATGGTCATGTTCCTAGTTCCAATAGAAACTCATAAATAAAATACCCATATACACTCAACTAACCCTTTTTTAGCACACAACATTAAAAGCAACAATCTTAAATCAAGGAACATACTCATAACCCAACTAACAGAGATCTTATTCAAAATGGACAAATAAAGAGAATACACCTGTTAAGGACATGCATGCTAGCCTCATAGCATTAGATTGAAATTTTCCAAGCTTAATGGTAGATTGACTAATCTATGACTATACATATAAACTTTTATCACTCATCTATCTATAATTCGATCCAAATTGACACTTTTAAAGACCTAGACCTATAAGGTGGGAAACCGATTAAGAGAACTCCAAACATGTATCCATTGAATACAATAATGTCATACAAATCTATCAAATCTAAATAAACCGAATCATAAGTGACATGCCAAATATAGTCAAACCATCAAAGACAACATGCCACAAGTATTCATTCATTCCAAATAAAACCAAAATTTTCAGATTTCTATAACTACTCCAAAGTATGATTTCAAAATTTATAACCAGTACTAAGATTCTCCTCTACACTCATGTCCTCCAATAGTATCCATAGATCTAATACTTCTCTAGTCCTAAAGCTAGAGGTTCAAAATTATATCACTTAACCCAAACAAAATCTAATCTATCCACATTTCTCATCATTTAAAACAAAAATTCATATATAACATCAAAACCACAATTGTCAATTAAAGACTAAAGATAGAACTTTGAAGCATAAATTTCAAGAACACTATTTTTATAATCTCTCTCAAACCCAAAATAAAATGTTTGCACTAATGAATGGCTCTCAACTGCCTAATTAAAAGGAAATAGTTTTGGGTTAGGTGACACAAAGAAGCGATGATTAGATCAAATGAAAATCAAAATGGCAACTAAGTGGTGAACTCTAGAAACTACGACCCTAGAAATTTTAACTTTTCTCCAATATGAATTTAAAACTCGAGTAATTTAGAAGAATAGAGGCGAATAAAATTGCAAACTAACTTATCGTTTATCAATGAAACAATTTATATAGAAACACATAGAGGAACCATAATAAGGAAAAAGTAAAATTCATGGCAAATCTCATTCAAATATATGTTTGGAAGAAAAGTTAAAAATATATTTTTAAAATTAAACGACACTCCCCACATATTTGACAAGATGACTCAAGGGTGACAAATGCAATACTATCCTAAAACAAAAGTACAGAGCAGAACAAAATTTGAATCCTAACGGTGAAAACAAGAGAGAAACTTCAATAGAGATTCGAGAATCGATACGACATATTTCAAACTCATTAGTTTGACAAATTGGTGCATGGAGTTCACATTCTTATTGAAACAGACTCCCAATAGTTGACTCAAACTAATCAAAACCCTAAAGAGTAAATTCCAAGAAACTTAAAACAATCACTTTGATGCCCCAATTGTCACGACCCAAAACCAGGGGCTATGATTTAATTGAAAAAAATATTTCTTAAGATCTAAAAAATCAAAATACTTGGAAATTGAGGTAGGGCCCTTAAATTTACAAAAAAAAAAAAAAATTCAAAATGCTTTAGAGTCTTTAATGCTAAATCAAAGAAATAAAATACAAATAGAAAATTTAAACAAAAATATATAAAATTTTAAATGACATTTACAAAATAAGTAAAGACACAACTACACAGCTTTAGTCAAAGTAAATAAAATAAATTCAAATAACAAATAAAACAGAACTCAAAAAGGTTCAATCATTGACTGGGAATATTCAATTTATGTATCTTCCATGCACCAATAAGTATAGGAGGAATACACTAATTGAATAGCAGGAAGCATCGACGATATTTCCAAACACCAAGGAAAAACTGACTGGCCTAAAAGAAGAAAGTAAGGGGCATAAACACATAGTGCTCAGTAAGAAACTTATTACTCACCTTTTAATTTTTCTTTCTATTAGTATATTATCATAAAACCTTTATGAAGTTATTAAAATAAAATCTTACATCAAGATAAGAGAATTCATTAGATTCATAGTTTATTGAATAAATCTATAACTTACAATTAGACATCGTTGCTAAATTACTTTTGCACATGTTCTAGGTTGTTAACGAAAGAAAGGAATGAAAAAAAGGATTTTAATAAGGTTTGTTGTGCCCCAAATGAGTACTTTGTGTCCATTATGCCCTGAAGGAGCACCCTTTGAGATAGGTCACATAGCATCGATGATATAAAAATGTGAAATGTCCATGCCCAACAAATAGGAATATAACCATGATAAACACTTTAGATGGCCTTAGAATGGTCCAACGGTGCCATGTAAGGTCTCAACAATTATAAGATTTTCTTATAACCCCTTTGATTATTAAAATCTAATCCTAGATTATTTTACCCACATTAGTCAGTTTTTGAATGGCCTATTTTTCTATAAACTAAAATTTAAACTTGTAAGAAAACAAGACATAAATATTTTGTGGTGCACCACCTAGAGGAATTTTTATTTAGTCAAATAAGCATTTCTATCCAGCCATAGAATTTTATAAGGTCAAACTGAACATGATGTAATTGTTCTTAATCTCATCTCAGCAATGATCATATGGGTATTTCATTCTTGTTTGAAAACAAATTCTCATATCAAAATATATCTAAAACTAATTCAATATTAAATTTTGAACAACAACAACAACAAGAACAACAGTAATAATAATAATAATAATAATAATGACAACAATAATATTAATAATAACAACAATAACATTAATAATAACAACAACCACATATCATTATCATTACCAACAACAACAACAAAAATGACATAAATACTATAAATTTTAATGAGCAATGCATTAAAATCCATGTGATTTTGATTTAAAGTTTCAAATTTATTAGCTAATGAAATAAAAAATCATGACAGGTAAGTAATAGAGTTCCTACCAATTTAGTCGATGACATTTAGTGGCAAAAAGTTATGAAATGCAGTCATCCGCTAAAACTTTCAATCATTGAATTTGGCCTTCAGAATTCTGTCATGTCAATTCGGCACCACAAATGCATCCAGAACGTCGAAAATAGGCCAAAATGATGTCTTCTCCAATTTGATGGTTGGGGTCAACCATTGACTCCTATTGACTGAGAGTTGACCAGCGTCGACCAAGGTTGACCAATGACGCGATAAGGAGAGTGGCACCAAAACAAAACTCTTGATGCGAGGATCACTATTCCAAAGTTGGTTTTCTAAAACGAGGCTCAATTCACCAAAAAATGGCACAAAACCCACAAGAGAGGCAGTGGAGGCCTAGATTTTTCTAGTGATGATTGGTGTGGAAAATGGACTAGTTTTGCTCTCTCGACAAAAGGAACATAGTGATGCAAATGGGCTAGAGAAACAAGGCCGGACGGAGTTAGAATTGGTTGCCAAAGCCAAGGAATCTACACGGATTTTGGCTCCTTTTTGGCTGTCGATAGCGTGTGGTAGGGCAGCACTTTGGCTGTAGTGCTCTCGAGCAGTAGTGGACGCGATGGGCAAGGGCCTGTCGACGGGTGACAGCCAAAGGCAGTTGGATAGAAGAAGGCAGAGACGCACAGAGAGGGGGGATGGGGTTCTATCACGTGAAAGAAAAGAAAAGAAGAAAAAGAATAAGAAAAAGAAAAGAAGAAAGAAAAAGTCAGGGGGAACCTGACATGGGAGCCTTTTTGGGGGTGAGGGTCATGCGGGAAGGAGTAGTCTGATTTCTTAAATCAATGTTTTTTTTGTTTTTAAAGAACTTTCTAGACAAGAAAATATTTTTTAGGGTAGCAAAAATTTCAAATTGGCCTAAATTTTGTATTATTTTTCAGCTAAAACAATGGGTTTTACAGTGCTGGACTTAAAGTATGTCGACTGCTTAACAAATCGGGATTTACCACGAACACATCCCGGATGCTTCATGCTTTCCAATGCTTAGTCAAGATATCTTATCTTGCAACATTTTTAACTCTTTTAGTGTAGAACAAATAACAAATATCGAAAAATCATAAACTTTTTAACCGATCAAAAGTATATACCATGATTACATAAACGATTATGGCATATATAGTTATATTAATCTAATTGTCCAAAAAATCATTATAAACCATAATTAAATGACTCATTTACAAAACAGAAGAACAAAATAAACTAATAAAACTAGCTCAGAAAAAAAATCCTTACAAACCATATTCACAAAACTCATTCACAAAAACAAAAGAACTAATTAAGCTAATTAAATCATTTACAAAACTAAATAAATAAAAAATATCATACCAAATGAAAGCAAAATATAACTTAACAAATTTTTTTTTTGTTTACCATAATTTTACCACTAATAATAACAACAACAACAACAATAATAATAATAATAATAAACTATCATCATAAAATGCTAACAGAATAAAACTTAAGAATATTTTTTTTTTCCCGGCACCTCCAAAGAAACAAAACAGAAAATTACCATCGTCTAATGCAAACAAAAAAACACTCTTATCAACTTACTACACATAATCAAAATGTGCGAAAATGTACGGTAACATGCGTGTCCTTTTAATTTATTTTATGGAGTGCTATTAAAATGTGTGTTTAATTCACAAACGAAATAGTGGGCGACCGGAAATTTACGATGATATTATGATATTAGTGCACTGAATAGGTAACCTCCTTGGCCAAGAGGGTCAAGTTCCCATTCTGGGCCGATCGATGTGTTTGTAACACCTAGGAAGCCACACTCGCGCCATGTCATCCAGTGCAAATGAGGATATTTTTCTACGTTTTTTTAGTCCTTATGTTTATGATGTTGATGACGGCCACGATCGCCCACTGTGACTGATTAACCAACACAACAGGAAGACTATGATGAGTTTAGGGAAATATAATTTTTTTCACAAGTCAATTTAAAATTTGCATAGACATGTCATGGTATTCCATAAGCGCATTTCCATGTACACAGAACTTATGCTTACTAGACGTTAGCTTGTTCTTTTATTTTGTAATTTTCGGATGAGCAATAGAAGTTTTAGCAATGATTGGTTTTTGATATAGCATTTTCATGGCATCTTAATTTTCTCATTGTAGTGAATACGACAGTATTGTCGTGAACAAGGCTATCTTTTCTTAATTATGTTAGGTAGTTACTTTTTACGCTTTTTCCATGACTTTATAAGAATTTGTTATTCAAGAATTATAGTTTGAACTCACGGCAAAATAAATATTTACAAAAAAAAAATTTCCAAATTTATTTTCACAATTAATGTTTTTGATGTTATTCAAGGTTATTAACTTCTTCTAGATGAAGTTTTAGATTTTGGAAGTTAAAAGGCTTGTTTCGTGTAAGGGATTGGATTGTTGGATTGGTATAAGGCCTTTTTATCCAACCTCGAAATGGTCCCTTGAGAACGGGATTATACTATCCCCTCCAAAGCATGGGATTACAATTCGTTTCATGATTATTCTTTCTGATTACAGGCTCTCTCTCGGGCCCGCCCCCACCCCCCCAAACTTCTTAGAGATTCGAAAGCTTTCCTTTCTCTCTCTCCCTCCCTTCTTTCACCTTCTTAGAGACCTGATTAGCTTCTCTCTGTCTCTCCCTCCAACATCTCAAGGATCTGAAAGCTTCATCTGTGATGGACGCGACCTCTCTTTTAGAAAACCCTGGACCACAAACACTAGGGGTCACCTCAAGCAAGCTAAGTTTCATCAAGTTGTGCGACGGTCAAGTTCTTCATTGCCAATTTGTCATCGAGCTTAAATTCATTGTCATAAGTGGCAGCTTTTCCAACTGCGTTTGTCATTGGTAGTAGGCAGCATGAGGACAATGTCAGTTCAATAGGTATAGTTTGGGCTCCAGCCCTAGGAAGCCAGCCTGTGCGAGGCCGAGTGTCTTGTTTTTACTTTGTTTTCTCAAATAAGGGCATGTGGTCTATCTGTTCTAGTGTTTGTTTTTATTGGTTTTCTTTTTTTTTTTTTTAGTTTTGTTGTGTTGTCTGCAAGGTTTTATTTTGCAGTTTGGTCTCTTAGTTTGTTTTATTGGTGGTGATCTTTGTGATATTGTATTATGACCTTTTTTTGAGCAGGCTTTTCATCGATTTATAGGGTCTTTAAAAGAGTATAATATATGCTTATTTTTAAATGTGTCAAAGTATTACCGTTTATCTTGTAGGCTTCTATCACTTCTCCTACCAGTGTGTTATTATGTTTATATTGATGGCCTTGGTTGGATCATACTTTGTACTATAGGGTTTGTCACATTATTTGTAATGGTTTCTATAGGAATGAAATCCCCTTTCCAATAAAAAAAAGTTTAGCGCGCTAGTGATTATCATGAGAATGTGTGTTAGCGTTAGAGTTTGGGGAGCTTAGATTACATATTAGGGCTACTTAGTTTGAATTTGGGGTTTAGGGTTAATATTAGGGTTAGGGTTAGGATTTAATTTGGGGTTGATTTGATTTTTCTAGGAGGTGATTTGAATTATTAGGGTTAGTTTGTAACCTTAAAATGTTTGCAGAATTTTTGTAATGAAATTGTAGTAAATGTCAATTATTTTGAAGGAGTAAATGTGTTAATCGTAATTAAAAGAAAATAAATAAAACGTGGTTCAACCAAAAAAAGTAAAATATAATAAAATTATTGAATTTTTGTTTCAAAAAAAAAAATACTTAAACATGATATTTGATTAATAAAATTATTAAATTTAAAAATGATATTTAGTGAAAGGTTAATCGTACTCTAAGAGTACAAAACCAAACATAGGATAATCCAATCCTATCTTGTTCCATACATTCTAATTTAATTCTTTATAATAATCCAATCCAATCATGCCCACCAAACAAGCCACAAAGGTACTCTTTAGCTTCAAATGTAACTTTAAATTCAATGGGCAATCCTATTAAACTCCATAGGGTTATAACCTTACTACTAACAAAACAGTAGGATCCAATCTAAAAGGGACAATACAAACTAAAGTAGGACCTATAATTTTGTGAGTAGCGGGTTATAATCTCATCCCTAAAAGGATTTTTGAGCCTCAATACAAATAGCATACATGGCTTGTGTATGTGTTCTTGGAACCATTGGTTTGGTATCTAGGCCTTATTAACCAATAGCCAACAACAACATTGGGGGCCTAAGTAGTAGTATGTGCATGTGTAGAATTCATTGTGTGTAATTTATGATATGGGCATAAAATACACTTATACTTATGAATATCCATTGTGGATTATGCATATTATTATTCAAAAAGTGAACTGGATTTATGTTCCATTATGCCTATATGATTTTCCATTATGGTATGATAAGGAGATTATGTTTCTAATATGAGTTCCTCGTAATTACCGCACACCTACTATATTGTCTCCTTTACATTTGCATTTTGGTAGTTAGACTACTCACTTAGTGAGCTTTCCATCTCATCTGGATACCTTTTATTGTAGGAAAACTTGATGGAAAATCACAACGAGCAAGGAAGCTGAACAAGGTGATTGTGCATTAAGACAAAACATGTGATGACTATTGGGTTTTGTTGGATTTTGTGATTCAAATAAGCAACAGAAAATCAAAATTAATCCCCACAAAAGCCTCGTAGGATCCATGCAATTCGATTAGATTGATAAGAAAGTCATAGAATCTTACCAGGATAACAAAGGGACAAGATTTCTGGAAGGAAGAGAGAGGGTTCACTCTGGTGACACCCTAACTCAAGCTTTTCATATTCGGGATTGGATTCAAATGTTGTTACTTAGAGCAACGCTCTCTGCAGGTATCCACACGAACAGACTCTCTCAAAAACTGAATTGGCATGCTAGCACCCTCTTCTTGTGTTAAATGACTCTCTCTAATTTTAAGGTTTTAATGTTTTTGCCTTTTCAAATAAGGGAACGCCTTTTCTCATCTAATTCTACCAGAAACCCTAAAACAGATATATATATATATATATATTGATTTCGAGATAGAGTCAGATTTTAACTAGGGTAAACTGTAATTCAAATATGATTTGTAGAATCTAGATAATGTCATATTCAATAAACCTAGGCATATCTAGTACATCGAATCTAGACATTATCAGGTTCATTGAAACCTAAAATTTGTTTTTGGTCTGTTCTAAGTGTGCGACCCTATAGGCTCACATAACGTTGGTAGTGGGGTTGAAATTCTGTTTCTGGCCCACAAATCATAAGCGGCCTCTAGCAAGACATTATGATTACCCAAATTATGCGAATGTCAATAATCTGACATAACCTAATCCACAATAGGTACTAAAGTCCTTTTGTCACTAGATACCTTGATTGAACATAAGGCATGGTTTATGTCATCCTTATACTATTCAATCATATTATTTCTTTATTTTAAGTAGACTGATATTGATAACCCTTATCAATTCATTCCAGTATGGCCATACATTTTTCTTCAGTCTAACTTATCGAGGGGCCCATAGGTATCTTTCTCATAATAAACGAGGGACAAATTCCTTCTTAATCACTCACATTCGTCACATGATTCACTCTATATCTAACAACAATCTATTTCATCATCCTGTTAAAGATAATATTAGAATGTGTCAAAATATAGAACTTGTCATGTAGGAAACAATGGTGATTTTAGGTCAGAGGACTGGGATAATACTATTGTGATGAGAATCACTTATAACAATTATCCATGCAGTATTTTCATAGCAGGTCGATCCAATACATCATTTCTCAAATATGTATCTATGCGTTAACTTAGTATCTGATACATATGATTAGTAAAAAATAATTAGGAGTCAAACTTCATACTAGTCTTCGTTCATTATTATCCCAATAATAATGGCTGACTAGAGATAATTTAGAATAGAATTCAATTTTCATCTAAGAGTTTTACTATCAAGTCACATACTTGATGACCTTAGGTAGAATTAACCATTCATGAAATTAGAATAAAAAACAACAACTAAAATGTCACTTTATTGATAAAATGCTAATGTAACGAAGTCAAAGTGTGGTCATTACATAATTGGCCTAGGGCACATCACAAACAATCTCCCACTTGCACTAGGCCCAATCAATATTGTATCCAATACCCATTGACCTAGTATGACTCTCATGCTTAGGCTGTGGAAGAGGCTTAGTGAGTGGATCGGCAACATTTTCATTTGTAGGTACTTTGCATATCTTCACGTCTCCCCTCTCAATGATTTCTCAAATGAGATGATAACGCCTGCATATGTGTTTGGATTGTTGATGTGATCTAGGTTCCTTAGCCTATGCTATAGCCTCGTTATTATCACAATACAAGTCTACTGGATCTGATATACTAGGAGCAACACCCAAACCAGTAATAAACTTTTTGATCCAAACTGCTTCCTTAGCTACTTCTGAGGTGGCTATTTACTCAGCTTCTATTGTACAATCAGCAACGATGTCTTGCTTTGAACTTCTCCAACTCACTGCACCTCCATTCAAACATAACACATAACTTGATTGCGATCAAAAGTCATCCTTGTCGGACTGGAAGTTGGCATCTGTGTAACTACTTATAACAAGCTTATCTTCCTTTCCACCATACAGTAAGAATGCATCCTTAGTTCTTCTCAAATATTTAAGGATATTCTTGAATGTTGTCTAGTGACTTTCACCTGGATCTGATTGGTATCTGCTGGTTATGCTTAAGGCATATGAGACATCAGGTCAAGTACATGACATTGCATACATGATAGATCCAATGGCAGAAGCATATGGAATCTTATTCATGTGGTCTCGCTCATCCTGTGTCATTGGACATTGAGTCTTGCTAAGACTAATTCCATGTGACATTGGCAAGAATCGCCTCTTGGAATCTTGTATAATAAACCTATTCAATACCTTGAATAAGCCTCTTAGATCTATCCCTATAGATCTTGATGCCTAGAATATAGGCAGCTTCACCTATGTCTTTCATTGAGAAACAATTCCCTAACTAAGATTTAACATTTTGTAGAGTAAGAATATCGTTTTCGATGAGTAATATGTCATCAACATATAGCATTAGAAAGACTATTGTGCTCCTATTAACCTTCTTGTAAACACAAGGCTCATCTTTATATTTAATGAAACCAAACTCTTTGATTGCTTTATCAAAACAAAGATTCCAACTCCAAGATGCTTGATTTAATCCATAAATGGATCTTTGAAGCTTGCAAACCTTTCTAGAATTCTCAGGACTAACAAAATCCTCGGTTGTGTCATATATACATCCTCAAGTAGGTTTCCATTAAGAAACTTTGTTTTGACATCCATTTGCCAAATCTCATAATCATAGTCTGTAGCTACGGCGAGGAGAATCCGAATGGATTTAAGCATAGCAACTGGTGAAAAAGTTTTATCATAGTCTATACCATATGTTTGCTTGAAACCTTTTGCAACCAGTCTTGCCTTAAAGGTATGCACATTCCCTATGTCTATTTTCTTTTTGAAAACCCATTTGCACCCAATAGTCTTTAAACCATCAGGCGGATCAATCAAAGTCCATACTTGATTATCATACATGGATTGCATCTCTAATTTCATGGCTTCTAGCCATTTATCACAGTCAGGGCTATTCATGGCCTCTTGGTAGGATGTGGGCTCATTGTGATCCATAATCATCACATCATTATTATCAATTAAGAGAAATCCATATCTCTTAGGGCTCTAAAGTGTCCTACTAGACCTCCTTGGGCATTGTGCTACTTGTGTAGGCTCAACAACTACTTGTTGATCAAGTTGAGATTCCACAAGTGGTTCAATGTTGTTTTATGGTTCTTGAATTTCTTCAAGTTGAACTTTACTTCCACTGGTTCCTTTAGAAATGAATTCTCTTTCTCAAAAGACACCATTCCGAGCAACAAACACTTTGTTCTTAAAAGTATTGTAGAACTAATATCCTTTAGTTTCTTTAGGATATCCCAACAAAAGGCATTTGTTTGATTTGGGTGCCAATCTATCTAAAATTTGATGCTTTACATAAGCCTCACATCTCCAAATCTTAAGAAAAGACAAACTAGGTGACTTCCCAGTCCACATCTCATATGGTGTCTTTTGAACCTCCTTTGATGGAACTCTGTTCAGTATGAACGTAGCAGTTTCCAAAGCATACCCCCATAAGGATATTGGAAGATCTGACTGACTCATCATAGATCGAACCGTATCCAATGAAGTTTGATTTCTCCATTCAAACACACCATTCCATTGTGGTGTTCTTGGTGGAGTTAATTGTGAGACTATCCCACAATCTCTAAGATGATCAATGAATTCTTGGCTTAAGTATTCACCACCTCGATCTAATCAAAGTGCTTTAATACTTTTACCAAGCTGATTTCGTACTTCATTTTTGAAAATTTAAACTTTTCAAAAGATTTAGGTTTTTGTTTCATTAGATAGATATAGCCATATCTACTGAAATCATCTGTGAAAGTAATGAAGTACTGAAAACCTCCTCTAGTAGTGGAACTTAATGGTCCATATACATCAGAATGTATAAGGCCCAATAAGTCATTAGCCCTTTCACTTTGTCCAGTAAAAGGTGTCTTAGTCATTTTGCCTAATAAACAAGACTCACATACTTCAAATGATTCAAAATCAAACGAATTCAAAAGCCCATGTTGATGGGGTTTTGAAATGCGTTTCTCATTTATATGGCCCAAACGATAGTGCCAAAGATAGGTAGGGTTTAAATCTTTAGATTTAAACTTCTTTGTATTAACATTATAGATGGACTTTTCATTTGTGTTTTTAATGTTCAGAACATAAAGACCATTCGTTCATATCCATAGAAAATGTTATCACGGTAAATGGAGCATTTATTATTCTTAATAATAAACTTAAAACCTTTTTTGTCTAAACAAGAAACAAAAATAATATTCCTACTCATGGTAGGTGCATAATAACAATTTTCTAAACTTAAACAAGTCCACTAGGCAAAGTCAACTCATATGTTTCTATAGCTAAAGCAGCAACTCTTACTTCATTTCCAACTTGTAGGTCCACTTCGCCATTAGCCAAGATTCTACTCCTCTTAAAACCCTAGGCATTAGTACAAATGTGAGATCCAGATCTAGTATCTAATACCCAGGAATCAGAAGTAGACAAATTGACTTCTATAACATAAATACCTGAAGGAGTAGTCACACTACTCTTCTTCTTCTTTAGATCATCCAAAGAGAGCTTGCAGTTTCTTTTCCAATTACCAGGCTCATTGCAAAAGAAGCATACTCCCTCCTTTGGTAGTTTAGCCTTAGGTTCAGGATTGGGCTTGGGGTTAGGCTTAGGCTTCTTAAAGTCCTTGGGGGCCTTATTCTTGCTCTTACCCTTTCCTTTCCTTTTCATACCCTTCCCTTTACTAACCATCTAAACATCTTTGGTATTCTTGATGCTCTGTTCAGCAGTCTTAAGCATCTCATGCAACTAAGAAACAGTCTTCTTTGTATTATGCATGTTGTAGTTCATAACAAACCCATCATAAGCATCTGGCAAAGATTGGAGAATGTGGCAAACCTCTCAATTCTAGCTTTCTCTTAGAACATTTCCTTGAAATGGCCTATCATGGTATAAGCCTCCATTTCCATCAGTTGCTTTTGAAGCTCTGATTCCATTCTTCCAAGCATAAGGCCAGTGACATCAACAAAGTCATTGATATACTTACTATGAGCATCCTTTTGAGCTCTAGGAGCATTAGTAGCTGGTTCATCAAGGATAGGTTGATCAAGGACATATTCCTCCCTTTCTTGCTTAAGAATAATTCTCAAGTTTCTGTACCAGTAAAAGAAGTTAGTCCCATTGAGCTTATCCTTCTCAAGAATTGTTTGTAGTAACAAGTTAGATGTAGTGTTTGATGCCATTATCTACAACAAATATATATAACAGAGTACTTAGCATTTTATTAAACAATTTTTAACAAGGCATAATTTAAATCCTACTAATTTTATCAAATTAATAACCCTCAATATTAATTTGGTAATCACAACAAATTGTAATTTTAGTGGGCCGAGATCCATATTTCACCTTATTTTTAGTACGCTTAGGCTTATCACCTAAAGTATGGTTATTTAGGTAGGTAACACTTTACCAATTACATCTTATGTAACTCTTGGATAAATATGAGATTTGACATCACATGTCCTGGCTAATTAAAACCCCATCTAATGCCCTAGGTCCAAAACTATTTTGATAACCTAGTTAAGTCTAACCATTTCAAACATATAGATATCACTATTATCCATCTTGTCTTACCTAGATGGCTTAACATACCCTACTTTAGTAGAACCTATGTTTAGCAATCCAAGTCTTGACAAGTGCTGAATTATGGGAGGCATTTTAATGACTTAATATTAAGTGAGGTTTCTACTTTATTTTTATTTTATTATTTATTATTATGTCACATCACATACATAGCATAATAATAACACAATAAGCGTGTCATAGCATGGCCCAAATCTAGATTGATCTTCATAAGCTAGTATGAAGGTTAATGGTCAATCCTAGGTAATCTTCATCTCCATAGATTTCCTTAGATTGCCATGAACGAACTCCATCTTGAGCCTCTATCTATCTTAATCTTGGGCTTTGATTTTACATTACAAATTGCAATCTAAACTATTTTATTTCTACTAAATAAAAAAATTACAACAAATTGAAAAACGACACGTAGGCCATATTTAAAATTACAAACCCTAAATAAAATTAAATAAAACCTACCAATCACATTGGTATAAAAGGGGCATGCTATGCACCATGCAATTCACACTAAACACATAAACATAATAATATAATTTCATTAAAGTTAAATTTTTATTATGACCAAAACGATATACGTGACGAATCAATTTGGGGCTCAGGGGCAGCTCTCCCGGAAGGTAAATGATTTACCTTATTCATTTGAATAAGTTGTTGCCTAAATCCATTGATTTTAATTAATCAGATTACCTAATCTATACATAACAGAATTAATTAATCTTTGTTTAACACTTAAACGGATTCATGAAATTTATTGATCTGTTCAAAACTGATCATTCTTGTTTAACAATTAAAGAGACCCTATGATATATATTAATCTGTTCAAAATAGATTATCATTGTTTAACATTTAAACAATCTGCCACCTTAATAAAACCAAAACTATATTTATAGTATATCATTTAATCATCTTAAAACAGATTACTAGATTCTTGTTGAATTGTAAGATTAATCAAATTAACAACAACAGGTTACAAGAAACAGCAAACGTATTAATCAAATTAACATGGTAAAAATGTTTAATCGCATAAAACCTCAAACACATTAATCTAATTAATGTATAAATTGTATCCATACATATCACATAAACACAGAACCATATAAAATCAATTTAATCAAATTCGCAAGTTGCTTTGATACCACTGTTGGGTTTTGTTGGATTTTATGATTCAAATAAGTAGCAAAAAATCAAAATTAATTCTTACAAAACCCTCGTAAAATCCATGCAATTCGATTAGATTGACAAGAAAGTCATAGAATCTTACCAAGATGACAAAGGGGCAAGATTTCTGGAAGGAAGAGAGCGGGTTTACTCCAGAGACACCCTAACTCGAGCTTTTCATATTTGGGATCGGATTCAAACGTTGTTACTTAGAGCAACATTCTCTGCAGGTATCCACATGAATTGACTCTCTCAAAAACTGAATTGGTGTGCTAGCACCCTCTTCTTGCATTAAATGACTCTCTCTAATTTTAGGGTTTTAATGTTTTCACCTTTTAGAATAAGAGAACGCCTTTTCTCACCTAATTCGGCCAGAAACCCTAAACCATATATATATATATATATATTGATTTCGAGATAAAGTCATATTTTAACTAGGGAAACTATAATTCAAATATGATTTGTAGAATCTAGATAATGTCATATTCAATAAACCTAGACATATCTAATACATCGAATCTAAACATTATCACGTTCATTGAATCTAGACACAGTAAACCTAAAATTTATTTTGGTCTGTTCTAAGTGTGCGATCCTGTAGGTTCATATAACGTTGGTAGTGGGGTTAAAATTTTGTTTCTAGTCCACAAATCATAAGCGGCCTCTAGCAAGACATTATGATTACCTAAATTATGTAAATGTCAATAATCCGACATAACCTAATCCACAATAGGTACTAAAGTCCTTTTGTCACTAGATACCTTGATTGAACATAAGGCATGGTTTATGTCATCCTTATACTATTCAGTCATATTATTTTTTGATTTTAAGTAGACTGATATTGATAACCCTTATCAATTCATTCCAATATGGCCATACATTTTTCTTCAGTCTAACTTATCGATGGGCCCATAGATATCTTTCTCATAATAAATTAGGGACAAATTCCTTCTTAATCACTCACATTTGTCACACGATTCACTCTATATCCAACAACAATCCATTCCATCATTGTTATAAAGTATTGTAGCCTCAATTTAGTAACATAAGCATGTATGTTTTATTATGCAGCTTTACAAACTTTGAATTACTCTGATTTTCAATGTGACATTCCTGAACTTAAGGGTGATAACTATAAGGTGTGGAAGGAGAGAATTCTCCTTCATTTAGGCATAATGGACATTGACTTTGCCATCTGCAAGGATGAACCACCTGCCATTACGGAGACCAGTCAACCGGATGATGTTGATCTGTATGAAAAATGGGAGCGATCTAATCGTCTCTGCGTAATGTTCATAAAGACCAAGATCTCGGCTGGTATACGTGGTTCATTGGAGCAATATGACAATGTGCGAGCTTTGATGAAGGCAATTGATGAGCAGTTTGCTACATCAGACAAGGCTTTGGCAAGCACCTTAATAATGAAGTTTTCATCCATGAGGCTCACCGAAATTCATGG
>CAMOHE010045823.1:0-34963 GCA_946598075.1 Artocarpus hirsutus | reverse complement strand
ATTTTCTACAACGGTAGAATGAGTTATCTTTGTAATGAACTCCATAATGAATGTTAATGATTATATTTGGTAAATAGAGGTTTTAATTATAAAAAAGATATATGGGCATGATGCCATATCAGAGATCGGGTCGTGTAGTGAACGACCTTGGGGGCAGGTCCCGAAACCCAGTTGGGCCACTTCGGTGGTGAATAATTGGTTTGCCCGAGAGAATCAAAAAGGTACTCTTGACAAACTGTTTTTAATGGGATTTTATTAAATGAAAATATTTATTTGATTTATTTAATTATTTATTTATTAAGAAAGTTTTATTTGAATATTTATCTGTTTATTTATATTAAAATATAGTCCTACTGAGCCTTTCGCTCATATTTTTATTTGTTTTAAAATCTTAACCCTAGGTGGACATCAGCTTAGGATCAGAGAAGAGTCCACTGACCGGACTTACGACCAGTAGAAGATTTGGGTAGGTTGTAGTACAAATCAAGGCATGTAAGATCTTTAACTTTCTTTTATTTTTTGGACTGTAGTTGTATGGTATTATTGTCAGTACTACATGTGTGTGCACAATATGTGGGCCAGTGGGACCCATACTCGTTCCACCTCACATTTAAATATTTTTAATGTTCTTTTATTTGCTTAATTATTATAATGGTTTATTTTATTTTCTTAATTTCTTCTATTCGAACGATTTTTAAAATTACCTCATTTTTTATTTATAAAACAAATTCTTAAACCCAATTTTTAACTAAATTCTTATTTAATTATCTTAATTAAACCACCACGTCACCTCCCGTACTCCGAGGCTTGACAAGATTAAATTTGATCGAGCTTCCCAAAATGCAGTTTAGACTATGTAGACCACAAGATTGTCTATAAATACATGGGCACAAAAAAAAAAAGAAAAAGAAAATTTCAGCCAATGGAAAAAAAATTACACTATCTCTCTCTACTTTCTCTGTCCTCCAGTTTAGTATAAGAATCTGATGTCGATTTTTGACACCTCCTACACCAACGAAAAGCTCTCTTCAAGTTGAATTTAGCAATGTGTCGTGTCGCCTACAACTCCGCTGGAGGAAGCTACACTCACCATTCAAAGTGGTAAAAAAAACCCAAGATTTTCTGGCTAGAGATCTTCACCGCCTGGGATCCGATCAATGTGATTCTTGTTCCTACACAACCACACGATAAGAGGAACAAGTCCCACGCTTGGTTGTACCTCAACAATTGCTGAAGAGCTCTGCTAAAGCCCCACCACCATACGCCTCTATGCCCCCACGAATGTCTGCCATGCCAGAAGAGGCGGCCTATAGCACCCCTCCCAATAGAATCAGAGACTCACAAAATAAAGAACCACCCATGAGCCAAGCAAACCTAACATGGAATAGTAGAGAATGTCATGCACAACTAGAGTCACCATGAGCCATGATGTCCTAGCGATCTAGGCCACAATAAGGCACCAACTGATGCCATTTGAACCAGAAGTCGATGAGGAGTGTGTTGCACTTATTAATTTCACGCCCTGAAAGCTACTACCGGAGTTGCAAAGCCACTATCACATGCCACCATGGTGAATGTCAAATTGATTGAGGAAAAACGGTTACAAACACACGAGGAATCTTTCCCCATCCTCATTTTCATACAACAGTCGCTGATTTATGGAGAACCATAAGCGCCGCCATGAGTGGCCGTGGGTCACTTTGATTTTGCCATTTTTGATGGTGTTGAAAAGTTGCATCTTAGGGGAAACATTTAGAATGAAGTGATGAACAAAACCCGTGGGCCAATTTTGGAGTTGCTTTGCCAGAGAATCAAGATCAAAGCTCCTCCATTCTACTAGCGACGGACTTCATGATGTGAGCAACTAGAGGTGAAAATAGGTGAAATTGGCATTGCCATCAGACTCAAAAGGGTTAATTGGTAGGCCCGAGCTTAGCTGCTAGTGGAGTCAGGTCACTACCAATCAATACTGGCTAATGCTAGTCAACGACGATCAACCGCTAACCAAAAATGCAAATCACAAAATTGCTTTTTCGACCCCCAATCAATGATTCAAGACCACCTCCTAACTCGTTTCTACAATCCAAACAAACAAGTGCCCTCTGTTTGAGCTAATTCTACTCCGTTAAAAATCCTTTAGTACTAATCGCATGTGAATCGAGAGGACTTAGATTGCAATAACAAAGTTCAGAATGACATTTCCAGCAATGCATGATCTCCAAGAAGTCATTCCTAGCCATCCACGATCACTCATGGACCACTATCAAGGATGCTTTGTAGACTGTAGATACAACAAGATACAACTAGACTCGCTCAGCTCAGAGTTAAAGTAAGTATGAATGTCGCCTATAGTATGAACAGTTTTTGAATAAATTGTTTTATATGTTTTCATCAAAATTTATGAAAATGCATGTTCAGTGATTTGTTACACCGTGCTGCGTTAGGATGTGTTGTTATGTTATAATATTATGATTTATGATGTTTATGTCATGCCATGTCATGTTATGTTGTGATTATGTCATAATCAATATGTGATGTATGCAATATTTAAATCATATTATTTAATCACCTTCAAGTTAATCATTTTTACAATTTATGGTTTATGATTTATGTAATTGTGATGCTATGTAGTAATATGTCATATTGCATGTACACAATAAAATAAGTGAAATTAATAAAATAGGGTAAGGGTGTCTATAACGCCCTGAAATTAATTAAATATTATTAGTGTGTAAAATGGTGAATTAGTGAGCCATAATGAGTATTTTAAATTTAATTTGATCATTTTGTGGAATTTCTAAATTAATGTTGTTTTTTTATTATTTTAATGATTTTTAATCACTTTAAATTATTTTTGTTTGTTATTTTAAATTTTAAAACAAAACAATTTGACAAATACCAAACAAGTCCTCTTTGAAATCAGTGTGCTGCTGCACATAGTTTTGCACAACTAACTATCTCTTCCTCCCTTTATTTATTTCTGTTCTCTCCCTCTCCCCCCTCATTCTCGCTCACTCTCCCTCACTCTTTCTCTTGCTTGTCTCTCCCTTTATTCTTTCTGCCTCTCTATCTCTCTCAATTCCTCTCCAAATTTTTGAAACAAAAATCAAGCCCAAGCTTTGGGTTAGTGGATTGAAGGCTCAAAAATGGGATTTAGCAACCACAATCACGATTTAAAGCCTCGATTCAAGGTTCGTTTTTAACTTTTAAAACTTTTTTTATTTTTTAATTTTCTTAACATTTTGAAATTTAAGCTTATTTAAGTTTAGAAAACCTTTTATCTAAGTTAGTGTGACGCCCCCGGGACAGGGTCAGTAATTTTAGGTAAAGAGGATAAAAATAGAGTAAAGAAGATGAATTAAGCAAAGGAAATAAAGAGAAAAGTAAATAAATAAAATAGAAAGTAAATAAATATCATCAAAAATAAATAATATCATTGGCGGTCACCATCACGTGAATACTACGAAGGTGGCGCCGAGACCTTATTCTTATTTACTATCACGTGGATGTTTACCACGAAAGTGGGTAAATAAATAAAATACAAATAACATCATTAATAATAATAATAATAATACAAGAATATTGAAAATCATCGTCTTTGAAATAAATGACATGGTGGGACTCACAAAAACATAAATGACATCAACAACGACATCAGAACAAGTCGTACAGTGCACGTGTCATACCATAGTTTCAAAAAAATACCATTTCAATCCCAAAAGCTAGGTTCCGATCCTAGGACCATCTTTTCTCTTTAAACTTGGAAGGGGGAATTTTTAAAATAGAAAAATATGAGTGGAAGGCTCAGTAGGATAATTAGTTAAAAACAAGTTATTGTAAAATAATAGTTATAGATAAAAATATCATTCGTAAACTAATCTCAAGATCTTAACAAAAATCAATAAATACTTACTTGAATAAAATTTGATAAAATACGACCGTACGGTTTTTGGAAATCAGAAATAATATCAAAATACAATTCTTCAAAATCAAAGATAGAAATTATTTTCATCAATCATTCAATAGGTCAAACATTTGGCCACAACAGTTTAAAAATGACTACCAAGGAAAGGGATAGAAATATCCTACCTTAATTTGAAATTCTAATAACTTAAGCTCTAATTAAATTTAACGTAAACTCCAATCAACATTTAAGAGCTTAAAAACTACATTCAAAATAAAAAATTATATTTAATAAATATCATTATGTTAGTTTAATTATTAGTGTGCCTTTTTATTCAAAATAATCATAACCCAAAATCGTAATCCTTTTTTGAAACATTTTGGAATCATTAAACATTAAAAACTAGAAGAAAATTACAATTTTCTAAGTCCACAATCCACCTGTCGAATTCCCTGGTTCGGCCTGCCAAACTGCACAATTCGACCTATCGAAAAACCAAGTCCAGTCAGCCAAAATTTTCCAAGTTCAGCCTACTAGTCGTATGAATCTAGCCTGCCGAATTCATGAATCTGACATGCCGAAGATCAAGTTCGACCTACCAAACTGGTAAAATCTAGGGACCCGAGCTTCGAGTCTCGACCTCCCCAAGCTAAAAAATCCAAATTAAAACTTGTTTTCTCAATCCCAAGGCATAAAAATCATATAGAAAGCATAGAAAATCATAATAGAACAAATTCAAATCATTTTTCTCAAATTTAAACTCAATTTCACAATGAATTTGAAAATATAAGAAAAATGTCAAAACTTGATTAAACTAATTTTTGTTCAAATAAAGCTTAGATTCATAGTAAAACAAGTCCTATAAGCTTAGATTAAACATTATCTAAGCTCAATGTAGTTCGGATTCAACAATCAAAGAAAATTAAAAAATTGAAATCTAAAACTTTAAAATTTTAAGAAAAAGGAAAAACTAAAATTTAATGGCATTTTTGGATGAAAGCTTGATAATTGAACTTCAATCCTTGCTCAAATTCATGAGATTGAAGCTTGGAATCAAAATTTTTGAGAGAAAGAAAGAGAGAGAGAGGCTGAGTGCGAGAGGAAGAAAGAGAGAGGGAGAGAGCGTGAAAAATGAAGGGAAAAAAAAAGGAAAGGGAAAATAAAAAAGAAAAAGAAAAGCCCCAAGGGCATTTTCATAAATATGGAGAAAATGTGGAGTAAAAATGTCATTTGATATTTTAAAACTAAAAATCAAATTATAGATATAACAAATACAATAAAATCTTCAAATGACTAAAATTAACAACAAAAATTACACAGGCACACTTAATAATTAAACTTAACATAACTAACTTTACTTTAAAATTCAGGGGCGTTACAGTTAAAGAAACTTAGAATAACTAGAATCTAAGCTTTGTTTGATCAAAAAACAGATTTGAATCACAATTTTCTATTTTTCTCTATTTTCCTCCAATTTTGGGATTTTTCAAAATCTTTATGCAAATCTTGTTTAAATTGGTTCCAAGTGTTTTATAATTTTTTTCTATCACTTATAGATGTTTTCCATGCCTGAGAATTGAGAAAAATAGGTTAAAATGAACAATTGGGCTCGAGGGGCCAAAAACCTGTGCTTGAAAATTTTTGGAATTTCTAGTACAGCAGGCCAAACTTTGTGTTTGATAGGCCGGATTCATACGATCGGCAGGTCGAACTTAGAAATGTTTGGCAGACTAGACTTGATTTTTCCTACAAGCCGAACTGCACAGTTCGGCCTACCGAACCAGGACGGCCGACAGGCTAACTTGGCATGGTGAAATTTTGTTATTTTTCACCCGTTTTCATCGTTTTGAACCCTAATTTAGATTTTAACGATACCATATGATTTTGCAAACTTAAATGGCACACTAGGACAATATAAGATAGTTTAGTAACATAGAAAATCTCAAGTTAGATATTGATAGACGCAGTTTATGTATCTAGGGTTGTTTGTGGTTTTGTGAAGCTAATATATGGCAAACTAGGATTACGGAGTAGGACACTGGCACGAGTATCGAGGTAGGACTTCTACCCTTTTTCTTTGGTAACCTAGTTTTTAAAAAGATTTTGGCCTCAAAAAGGATTTCTATCAAAATGTTTTCAATGATCGATTGAAAAAGGATTTTATTGATTGATTTTACAAACAGTAGATTGAGGTGATTTTCATAGTAAACCCCATAATGAATGTAAATGAAATTATTTGGTAAAAAGAGATTTTTAATAAGTATAGAAGAATATATATATATGTGGGCATGATGCCACATCAGAATTCGAGTCGTGCAGCGTGCGACCTTAGGGGCAAGTCCCGAAACCTAGCTAGGCCACTATGATAGTGTTACATATATGGTTTGCCCAGGAAAACAAAAATGGTATTCTTTCTGGTCAACCAGCAACCAGTTTTGGTAAGATTAATTTTATTAAATTCTATTTATTTGTTTATTTAAGTCTATTTTCTAATTACTTCCTGTATTATGAAATTTTCCTTTCAAAATTAAATGTTTTTAAATTTATAGTCCTATTGAGCCTTTCGCTCACATTTTATTTGTTTTGAAACCTTTCCCCTCTAGGTGGATTTCAGCTTAGGATTGAAGAGGAGTCCACAAACAGGACACACGGGCAGTAAAGGAATCAAGTAGGTTGTTTAAGTTATAAAATCAAGGCGTGTAATTTTTTTAACTCCCTCCTTATTTGGACTGTGGTTGTAACATAATATTGTCAATATTATGTGTGAGCACAATGTGAGTCAGTGGGACCCATTCTCATTTCTTCTTATCTCTGTATTGTTTCCTTATTTGATTAATTAATAAAATACTTGCTCTAATAAGGTTTTAAATTATTGTAGTTTTTCATAATTAATTAATTTCGTAATTCATGTTTTTAATTAAATTTTCACTTAATTATCTTAAATAACCTATCATGTCACCTCCCGTACTTCGAGGCATGATAGTGTCGTACTAACGTCCCGATCTACAGGGAGGCTTCAATACCATTTATGATCTCCATGTCGTTGGGGACCCCACAAACCCTAATTTAAGTATATTCATGCTGTAGTTAAGAAACTGTATCAACGACACTTGATGGACATTGGTGAGTGATGGACAAAAAGTAAAAATGGGAATAAATACTGCTCATGCAATGTAACATTTCGGCAATTTTATTTTATGAAATTATGTATATCTTTAGTTTGACAAAAATTATGTGCATATAAATAAGTAAATAAAATTGCATAATTATGTCTTAAAAACCGAAGTTACGATATGCAATCTTGGTATAGAGAATTTTAAGATTTAAAATTGTTGCAATAGAAAACGTAACAAATGCATGAAAATTTTTAAGAAAATTATGAAATTATTTATAGTTAAGAAATGTTATATGAGTTTTACATTAGATTAAGTAAGGATTTTTGATAAATATGTTTATGAATTTATTATTATGAAAGTTTAAAAGAATATGATTTTAAGAACTAATAGATTAAGTAAATTATAAGTAATTATTATTATGTTAAGGTTAAAAAGGAATAGGTTTTAAAAAACCAATATGTCAATTTTAAGATAATAAATTATAAGAAAAAAACGTAACAATAATTTTTAAGGAGGTTTTAAAAAGCATTAAAATTAGGTATTATAGTGATATTTAATTTAGAATTGTTTTATAAATATATTCATTTAATTAAGGAATGTTTAAAAGGAAGTGAGTTTTAAATAATTAAATGTTATGTTTAAAAGAAAAGTTTTAAAGGATTATTATTATTTTGTATTTTAAGAAATTAATGTTATAAGGTATGTAAAGGATTATGTTTTTTAAAAATTATGATTATGTTAAAACATAAAAATTATTATTATGTTATTATCATGTTTGATAAATTAATATTATTATATTAGATTTATGGAAATAAGTTTTAAGAAATAATTATTATTTTATTGAGGATATTATATTAAGAATTCATGATCAAGATTTGCTTTAAAAAAAAATTATTCTGCAATTTTAGTACTTTATGATAAAGTATGTTTACGACCAAGTTATATAGTTTAAGTAATACTCATGTAGGTAGGGTTGTTACATGATAATGTGTCAACTCTTCAATCTTAGTTTTTTCCGTACAATCCATTAATGAGCATCCTAGCCACGACCTTCTGTGGCATGACATAGAATTGCAGATACCACATGAAGACCTTTTTTTTTTTTCCGCTGCATCAAAATGCCAAATATTTCATTTCCCCAAGCCTCATGAGAGATAAGGTTCCTTCAAATTAGGACAAACAAAATGCTCTCCACCATTATTAAATCGGCACGAATCGTGGTCGAGGATGTGGCAATTCATTTTCTTCGTCTGATGGAGCGAGTGAAAAAGGAGAATCCTAAAGCAGACCGCATGAAAAGCAATACGTTCAAATGTTAAGTTGAACCGCAAAGAAGATTGGTTGTCAAACTATCAATAGCGTACGTATAAAAGCAAAGTTTACACAACTCAAGGATGCCGTTCTTAAAGTTAAAAACGAAGAGAAATTCTAACATTTGGTCTGGTATCAACTTGAATAGAAATAACCTCAGGGCAGTGAACAAATTCAAAGTCCAATAAGAATTACACTTTTCTACATTTTATGTCTAAATTCTGCTGCGTAAACCAGCCCCAACTTCTTTAATATATTACACACTTTTTAATGCAGAAAAATGTTGGACTTAATTTTCAATTTTTTTAGACCAAATCAATGCAGGTACTGACCTTGATGGCATATATATGCTTCGCTGCATTCTTTTTGTAATTCCTAAATTAGACCACACTAGTAAAGACAAACATTTTTGGATTGTACTATAATTATTGCAGACAACTTTTGAAAAATGATCAGTAATACAGATATATTCTTCAACCTATTAGTCCTTGGGAATTTCAAAAACCGACACATGGGAACTTGGAAATATAGGATGCCATTCAGGAAGAAATACGGTGCTTTCATGAGAAGGTCAAGTTGATCTAAGTAGATCAACCAGTTCTTACAGTACTGACCTGTGAATGTCGTCGACGCTGGAAAGCCGCGAATGCTCTTATCATGTTGTAGATTGGCAGAAGTACTCCAATGGTTCTCAACACAAGTAACTGAAATAAAATGTGAGAATCGTGATACTTTCTATCACAAAAATGCTTGAACAACACTCTTAATCTTTCCCTTTTTCCTAAATATAGTATTATCTGAAAACTCACTGTGAACAAGGTCATCAAATACTCTTCTGCTCCGCCGATTATGATTGGTAGAGTATGCCGTAACACCGGAAGAACCAGAAACTGCAAACAAAAAGGCATTTAAACTTGGCTTGAGGAATGCTTTATGTTTTGGCAAGAGAACTAATATTGTTAACAGGACAAAGAGTGTCAGAGAACTACTGCTGTTTTTAAACAGATTTTAATAGTGACAGAAATCCATGTTGAGCATCTTAAGTAGCTTTGAAAGAGTACCAGCCCCCAAAATAAAATAGTATCATATAATTATGGTGCGCATGTGTGGAGAGAGAGAGAGAGAGAGAGAGAGAGAGAGAGATTACGATAGCATATGATGCTTCTCTGAGAGGGAGCTGAATATTCATCAAAGTTGTTATCCATGTAATCATGGTCAGAAGTAACCATCGTAAAGAATTGAGAATTATGCAGCTGTCTTCTGGACTTTTCCCAATTTGCCCTTAAGATGACGACAATAGATGGAATAATAATGTAGTTAACATAAATTAACAGCATAAAAAGGAAAAGAAAAAGTACGGACAAGCAAAAAAAACCCTCGAAGGCATAGATTGGTGGTACGTCAGCACCTGAAGTTTATTGGAACACCCCCATAGTGAAACAGAGGAGGTGGTGCAGAATAACCTGGTTTAAATTGCTGCAATTTCATACACTAATGTAAATAATGAAAGAAGGAAAAGATTCCAGAGAACATAGTCACATGTTTTCAAGTGAAACCAAATATCTCAAATTCAGAAAAAGACCTGGTGGCAAATTTCACATATGGTATCACCTTTCTTATTGCACCACCTCTGAACACATTGACGGTGAGCGTACTGCAATAATCAAGTATGCACTTCAATGGCCAAAACGGCGTAAACGAAAACAAATGAAAACATTAGCATATTACCAAGTGCTATTTGTTACAGGTGTGGAGCCAAATCAAGTCAACAATCTAACAAAAGAAAGAAAAAGGAGAAAAAAGGCAGATTTGGGGCGCTATAGCGCCAAGGTTGGGCGTCCAAGCGCCCGTGGGCAACAAGGCAGCGCCATGACGCTGGTATAAGAGCACCGTAGCACCGGTAGGTGAGTGCCACAATGCTCATTTTGAGCGCCGTGGCACCAAGGCGCTGTGTTGCACGCTTTTTTATGGGTTTTTTGAAGCCAAAAAGGAGAAACTATTATGATTTCTCATTAGTTGCTATTCTTCACTCTTCTTTTGGGTATAAATAGACATAAGGTAGCTAGGGTTGTGAGAGACTCATATTTGTGATATAGTGAGTGGCATTATTTTGTATGAGACATATTTTTGTGAGACCTTAATTGTTGAGAGAGGAAAATTCCCATAGGGTGCTAGGTAGAATAGAGATTTAGGAAACACTATTTGAGAGTGTGATAAATTTCTTTTGAAATCTGTAATCTCATTCATCATAGTAGAATCTACAACGGGTAGAAACAAGACGTAGTCTTGAATTTAGACTAACCTGTATAAAAATTTAATGTCTCTCTTTTCTTCTTTTCTCCAATTTCTTTTTTACAATTATTCGTTCTTGCGATTCTTAGAATTAGGAGTGCCTAATTCCCCAACAAGTGGTAGTAGAGCGGACATTTGGATCAAGAACGATGACGGGAGAAGAAGGTTTGGCAGCCGGTATCACCAAATTTGATGGTTTGGGTTTTTTCTATTGGAGGATACAAGTAGAAGACTACCTCTACAGCAGTAAACTGCACTTACCCTTGGGTAATAAGCCCGAAGGCATGAAGGATGAGGAGTGAAATCTCCTTGATAGACAGGCGCTGGGTGTGATTCGTTTGACCATGTCAAAAAACGTGGCCTACAACGTTGTGAAGGAGAATACTACAACAGGGATGATGAAGGCTCTGTCAGAGATGTATGAGAAGCCCTCAGCCAATAACAAAGTACATCTCATAAAGAAGCTTTTTAATTTAAAAATGCCTGAAGGTGCCTTAGTGGTACAACATCTAAACAATTTCAACACCATCCTGTCTCGGTAGAGATTAAATTTGATGATGAGACCAATGCCCTAATCCTCTTGGCCTTATTATCGAATAGTTGGGAACCTATGAGGGTGGCCATTACCAATTCAATTGGGAATGAAAAACTAAAGTTTGTTTATGTCAGAAACTCTATTCTGGTAGAAGAAGTTCGTAGGAAAGATTCAGGTGAAGCCTCTGCGTTGAACTTGGCCCTTAGTGTTGATAATAGGGACAAGAAACTTAAGAAACATTCCAATAGGGATAATGGTAGGAGAGGCACGTCGAGGAATGGGAAGATTAAGTCGAGGAATGGAAGGATTATGGAGTGTTGCAATTGTGGGAGAACAGGACACTTGAAGAAGAATTGCAGGGCTCTAAGGAAGAATGAAGACAAGAATAATGACACTACAAATGCCGCCACAGAAGAGGCACAAGATGCCTTAATCTTGTCTGTTGACAATATTTTTGATTTGTGAGTGATAGATTCAAGAGCATCATTCCACACTACTTCACATCGTCATATCTTGGAGAATTATGTTGCCAAAAATCAGGGTAAGGTTTACCTTGCAAATGGTGAACCATTGGACACTGTTGACATTGGGGATGTTAGTTTGAAAATGCCTAATGGGTCTGTGTGGAAGATTCAGAAGGTGAGACACGTACCTAAATTGATGCACAATTTGATTTTAGCAGGGCAACTGGATGACGAATGACATAAAGTGACCTTCAGTTGTGGAGGTTGGAGTCACTAAGGGAGCGTTGGTTGTTGCTTGGGGATGCAAGGCTAGAACTCTCTACATTAACCCTAATTGCAGAGATACCATAGCAGTTGCTAACTCTGCTATCAACACTAAGCTATAGCATAATAGGCTCGGTCATATGAGTGAGAAGGGAATGAAGGTGCTTCATTGTAAAGGAAAACTGCTAGGATTGAAAACTATTGATCATAGTTTATGTGAAGCCTGCATCTTTGGCAAACAGAAGAGAGTGAGTTTCTCAACAACAAGTAGAGAGCCTAAGTCCAGGAAGTTGGAACTAGTTCACACTGATGTGTGAGGACCTGTGACGGTGACTTCCCTTGGTGGCGCTAACTATTATGTGACGTTTATTGATGACTAAAGCAGGAAGATATGGGTTTACTTTCTACGAAACAAAAATGATGTTTTTGATGCTTTCAAGAGATGGAGAGCCATGGTGGAGAATGAGACAGATTTGAAGGTGAAGTGCTTGTAGTTTGACAATGGGGGAGAGTACTTAGATGATGACTTCAAGAGGTACTGTGCTGAGAATGGAATAAAGACGAAGAAAACCATTCTAGGGAAACCACAGCAGAATGGTGTAGCTAAAAGGATGAACAGAACTCTAAACGAGCGTTCTAGAAGCATGAGGTTGCATGTGGGCTACCAAAGTCATTTTGAGCTGAGGCAATTAACATAGCAGCTTATCTGATCAACAGAAGTCCATCCACACCATTAAAGTTCAAGCTATTAGAAGAAGTATGAAGTGGTAAAAAGGTTGACCTCTCTTACTTAAGAGTATTCGGTGTGTTTTCTATGTTCACATTGATCCTGCTGCCAGAAGTAAACTTGATGCAAAGTCGAAGAAGTGTTCTCTGGTTGGCTACGGTGGACTTGAGTTTGGTTATCATCTTTGGGATGACCAAAATCAAAAAATTATTAGGAGCAAAGGCGTGATCTTCAATAAAGGTGTTTTGTATAAGGACAGAGACAGCACTAACTCTAGGGGTTTAGGTTTTGAAGACAAGAAGCCTAAGGTGATTTTATTGAAGGATCTTCCTAAAGTGTAAGTTGAAAATCCAAAGGTTAAAGATCACGAGAACATAGCTCCAGAAGGAAACCAGAGTACTCTTGCAACTCCAGTTAAGAGATCTAGTAGGACTATCAGACCGCTGCAGAGATACTCCCCTTCTCTGGATTACATCTTCTTGACCTATAGAGGTGAACCAGAGAGTTATGATGAAGCCGTGGAGGCTAAAGATTCAGTCAAGTGGAGTTAGCCATGAAGGATGAGATGGATTCCTTAATATCTAATCAGACATGGCAACTGACAGAGTTACCACACGACAAAAAGGCTTTGCATAATAAATGGGTATACCGGATAAAAGATAAAAGTGATGGCAGCAAACGGTACAAGGCAAAGCTGGTGGTATAAGGCTTTCAATAGAAAGAAGGCATCGACTTTAATAAGACTGAGAAACTAAAGTTGTGTGCAACTTTAGATGGACTTCTCCATGACGCGTGAGAAGTTGTTGCAACTACAGTGAAGACATGGTGATTGATTAGTCTCTAAGTGCGAGATTATTGCAGGTATGGAGCCAAATCAAGTCAACAATATAGCAAAAGGAAGAAAAAGGAGAGAAAAGGCAGATTCGGAGAGCTGCAGCGTCAAGGTTGGGAGCCGCAACCCCCGTGGGTAGCAAGGCAGCGCCGCAACGCTGGTATAAACTAGCACTGCGGCATCGTCAAGTAAGCACCATAGTGCTCATTTCAAGCACCGCGGCGCCAAGGCACTATGTTGTGTGATTTTTTACGGGTTTTTTGAAGCCAAAAATAGAAAACTACTAGGGTTTCTCATTAATTGCTATTTTTCACTCTTCTTTTGGGTATAAATAGATATAAGGTGGCTAAGGTTGTGAGAGACTCATATTTGTGACATAGTGAGTGGTATTATTTTGTGTGAGGCATATTTTTGTGAGAGCTGCATTGTTAAGAGAGGAAAATTCCCATAGGGTGTTAGGTAGAAGAGAGATTTGAGAAACACTATTTGAGAGTGTGTGATAAATTTCTCTTATAATCTATAATCTCCTTCATCATAGTGGAATCTGCAACGGGCAGAAACAGGATGTAGTCTCGAATTTGGACAAATCTGTATAAAAATTTAGTGTCTCTATTTTCTTCTTTTCTCTAATTTTTTTCTGCAATTATTCGTTCTTGCGATCTTTAGAATTGGGAGGTGCCTAATTCCCTAACACTATTCTCCTCAATTGCTAGATGAATGGAGGATAAGATCTCACGCCTAATAATTATGCATATTACCCTAAGATGATATCCCAATATGAAGCATTAACGCTTGCACAAAAGACCTTATCTTTTTTTTTTTTAGTTAAAAGTTTATCCCCAAATAATTTTTTTTATCAAACGTTCAAATATAGGAAAGATTCATGGAGAACAAATCTTCATTCAACCAACTCTATGCATTCTAACATACTTGATTCGAGCATATAGCAGAATGTACGACGAGAATAATTCAAAGCTCTTTCACTTATATAGACCAAATCATAGGCCGCCACAACAATAGCTCAATTATATAATAAAGGCTTTACCTTCAAGCTGCCACGGCAAGAACATGGTGTCTCCATATTCAAGTCTTCATCTTCATCATAGCAAATCCTACACTCCACCAATTTACTAAAGATGGTCTGACATTAACATCTATTTCATGTGAAGAAATCATTTTATCGTGGCTTGCTATGAGTGTGAATTGCTGCAACCGATTTTCACTCTCAATCGCAGCTTCAAGGGTTAACTCGGTGAGCAGCCTATCTACCAAAAGCACAAAGTGATCCCTCATCCTTCTAATTACGGAAGAAAAGTTGACAGTTTGCAAAAAGAAAAACAGCATTTGATTACTTACCAAATATCAACTAGAGATTAGAAATTAGATTGTCAATTGTAAACAAAATTCATTAGAAGTTACACAAATTACTAACCAAAAAGGTCCAAGACAAGAAAAAAGATTGGATTTTTATTTTTATTTTTTTCATTTTTATCATTATTTTTTACCTCTTCAGCAATTCTAAGAAAATATAGATTTCAAAATAAACATAAGCCCATATACAGCGAGAATAACTGTAAACAATTCCAATAAGCAAGAAGACGTGCCTAAAAGCTACTAAAACATTAAAATTTGTCACTTGGCGCCAAATTTGTTAGTAACAATAATGCATACTCCAAGGCACATACACAAAGAACAAAAAAAATCGGAGAGAAAATATGATATAAATGTTGAGTTTGGTGTCCTAAAAGCTGTGACATTATACATATTGATAATAAATAAATAAAGTAACATTTATAATTATTTTGGTTGCTTATATATCTTATAAATACTTTTATAAACATCAAGAAAATTCCATGATTTTTTATATGACTATAAATTTAGCATATAAGTATTTTATGCTTAGGGATAAAATTTATAGATAATTAATTAAAGTTTGGAATCTTTAATTAAATATTACAAGTATGGTCCAATCTTATTTAGAATGAAATAGTCATTATGCGGACTATTAATGTAGAGACATTGGATTGGAGGTACTTTATATAATGAGATTATATAGGACTAGACCAGATAAGTTATGAATCTCTAATAATCATCTATTATAAATAGAATATTCAAATTTATCATTATGATGATCATATATGTGACAGTCTTAATCCTGAGTATTTATTAGACTTCTATTTATGACATTATGTTTTTTGACTTGCATGATAAGATTTGTTTAAATACAGATCATAACTTAGCATCTTGAAAACATAATAAAATAAATGACTGGGAATAATATTATACAGATATAGAATCCATTCCTTCCTTATGGAAGTTAGAAAATAGTTCTCTTGAGTGATAATTCGAGGTTTAAACAGTAGAGCACTCATTCATAATAAGATTATAAATTAACTATTCATTAGAGAATTATTAGAACTCAAGGATAAAGATTTAATAAGAGAGGTAAACGAAAATTAAACCTAGCTCTTATTATGAACTATTTATGGAGGACTGAATTATATAAAATGATTATATCAATGGACTACTTATTAATTTTCTTTGAGTAATTTTACTATAATCTCAAGAGTTCAGCTTCAGGTTTTTAGTGGAGTAATACTAAAACTAATAAATTGAGCACATTAATTAAAGAGTTTGATTAATTGTCAAATTTATTAGAGCTTGAGTTATAGGTCCATAGGTCTCTAATGCTACCTCTATAACATTATATTGGATTTAATGTATAGAATGAATTATACATATTTAGTTTGAAATTATTGAATTCTGAATTAATTATTTCACACTTGAATTATTAATGTGACACAGAAAAATATTTTCTGTGACACATAATATAATGTGATAAATGTTGTCATAATTTAACTGAGCATTAGTTAATAAATTAATTGATAATATTTGAATAATATGATTATTTAAATATAATTTTAAAATCTATTCTTAAATAAATGTGATTTATTTTTAAATTTTAATATATATATATAAGATTTTATTATATATTAATATATATATATATATATTACTTAACGAATTCTTTCTTCTTCTTTTTTTTCATTTACGTTTTCTTTTAAAAGGTTTAAACTATATATATATATATATGTATGTATGTATGTATATTAAATCGGTAGGTTACTGATTTGTTAAATTATTAATAAAAAAATGTAAAATCTTTTTTTTTTTAGTGATTGTTTTTTAGAATAAAAAGAGATAAGGGATATAGAGTATATCTCTTCCCCATATATTTGATATGGTAGTTATTTCAAATTTAAAATTAATTGAAAAATAACTAACTGCTCAAATATAAAAAGGGTAGAGATAACTGTTATCTCATCAGATCAATCTTTTTCATGTAACTTTTATAGAAAAAAAATTGAGAGTTCTTATCTGAAAAAAAAAGTCTAATATCTTATGTGTTGAGTACATAGCAGATTCAGAAAAGTATGAGCTTAATTTATTCTTGCAGTTTGACGCCCACTCGCCTTTCCATTGGTGTGGAGGCCTATCTAGCTTGAAAGATCGTGGTGTCAAAAAGAAAAGTTAAGATACCTTGATAGGTCTTCAAAAAGTTGGAAAAAATTTTCAAAGCTTTCTATTAATTAAAATTATATAGCTATTCTTGATGAACAAAGTTTTTCAGAAAATTTTTGTTTATCAACGATGCATTTCTTCCGCCACGTTTCGTATTTTATTCCAACAACAAAATGTAACAATTAAGAAACCAAAAGATAGTAATGGAATCACCTCATTTTCCATCAAGGCAACCTAATAATGTGCCATAAATTTGTATCCTAGTGGTTAAATGAGAAAAGGTAAAAGGTGAGGAAAACCAAAAATAATGTTTGCTACCAAACAAAGTTTTAGCTTGACTAATGGAAATAAATATGTACAGTCCTGCATTATCAATATATATACACACATATACATACATACATACATACATACATATATATATATTTATTTATTTATTTATATTCCTAGTATTTGGCCCTTGAGACCCCCATTTAGTTGAGCCAGATTTTCTGATGAAATCAGAAATAAAAAAAAATCTCAAAAAATGTTATTTCCCTTCCTTTCTCTGTTTTCTCAGCATCTAAGTTGGAATTGAGTAAGGAAGGAGCGATTTTTTGTATAAAAAAAAAAAAGAAACATTTTGGCAAATTAACACCAGATAGCATTAAAACAAAATAACAATTCATCTAAAATGAGAAAGAAGAAAAAAGAAAGGAAATAGGGAAGAGTGAGAAAAATATGACAAGAAAGCTAAAAGAGAAAGAAAAAAAAAAAAAACCCGTAAAAAAGAGGCTAATCTTCCTTTTATCTAAAATGAGAAGCCAAGAATCCAAAGCGACAATTTGAAAATTACAGAGACGAAAAGGACCATAAAACATAAAACCTACATCATCGAACACAAATTCTTAGAAGCACAAATTCAAAATCGACTAAAAAGGGTGTTATCACCTTGACAGAGAAATGAACACAATAAAGTCGATAAAAATGGAGAAGTTAAAATTTCAGGCTTATCCGAAAGAGGAAAAAAGAAACAAGGCTCATAAGAGAAGGAGTCTTACACGAAAGAAGATGAGATTTTCTGCAACGCAAGAAAGAGAAAGCAAACGAACAATCTTTGCCTTTGGAGCTTGTTTTGTATTAGTTTTGAGACGAAGCAAGAGATTGGGTGTTGACCTAGCTTTGGACAACAAACCAGTTATGTATATGTTGAATACATACATACATACATACATATATATATATATATGTATATAAAAGAATATAAATTCTCTAAAATGGTTTAACAATGGGTTAGCTTCAAAACCTAGAAGAAGGAATGGAATCGAAGCCAAGGCAAAAATATTTGCTGATATTGTTTAACGCATTTTGAGCACATATCTGAGTCTGAGTGGAGAGGGAAAGTGGAAGAGACGCATGCAGCGGGAAAGCTGGATATATAAGAGAGAGAGAAGAGAGAAGTCTTGAATTTCTGACAGAAGAAAAGCTAACCAACACAACACTGTCATCAGATATACCACGTACATACACACCTCCACAAACTCCTTTCTTTCTCCCCCTTTCACACTTTTTTTACGGCCTCCTTTCTACTCTAATATCTCTATTTTCTCGCCACTTCTAGCATCTGACTTTTGTTTTCTTGGATGTGGAGGATTTGCATGGTGGAGTGTACCCATGTTTGTTTGTAATCATGTATAGTCCTGTTTCGGACTACTAAGAATACTAGAGAAATTATACAAAATAGGAGATTTTGTTATTCAACTGGTAAATGTCCGTAGTTTTAAAAATCTGAAGAAAATAACGTATTTGAAATAAACAGGATTTTTTAAAAGTTAGAAAGACCAAATTACCCTCAAAGCCATAAAATCAAATGTGGTTTTCTCAGATTACTTCTCCCTCTGCCTCTCGCTTCTTTATCTGTGTACTACACGAGGAGCAGCCATGGCCCACTTTCCCACCTAGGTATTCAATAGCGATTATCTTTGCACTGCACGATCACGTCACTGCCCGCGAGGACAAAGTTGCAACTTCAGTCGGCCATAGCCCTGAGTTCAATTTACGACAACGATAGAAATGGCAATGTAGAACTTCAATTGAGAATGTCGCGCTGTCGCCATCTACAACTCAAATCTTTTGCTGTTTACAACTTTGCAACTTAGATTTGTCGCATCTGAGAATCTCTCTCTCCTCCACTCTCTATCCCCCATAACTTTGTTGCCGACTTTGGGAAAGCTCCAATCTCTCTTTCTGCAGCAGAACTTCGAGATCCGCAACGTTCGTCTTTCCATTCCTTTGCCAATCAGCAACCTTTGAGCTTCAATCGACGTTGCAAGCCGGATGATCATTGAGATTTGAAATGTGGGAAATAAGTAGGTGAGTGAGATCTAGCAGGGGCAGAGGAATTCCTCCGTCACCGGCACAGGACAAGTACTGAATAGCAGAAAAATATTGAAATAGTTGTTCAGATCTGTTTGTTATCGTTTCAAGGAAAAAAGATTTTTTTGCCGTTTATTGTTGTTGCTGTGAGATTGTCAAAGGATATGTTGTTATTTTGAGCAAAAAAAAAAAAAAGAGAAAAAAAGATTTGTTGTTGTTGTCGTCGTCATCGCCGTCATCATTGTTGTTGTCGTTGTTGCCGTCATAATGTGCTTTTTTTAATCTCTCACACTTTTTCCTTGACATTTGACGGTATTTGGGGCTACCAGCAATTTCGCCCTATAATTAAATTAATTATTAGTATGTCAATTAAAATTTTTATTTCATCTAAAATCTATTTCACATTATTTTTTTGTTTATTTTCAAATTTTGTAAAAATTTTCTATACCTATTTAGTATATTTACTAAAATGCTTTTAGAACTTCTAATTAATTACAAAAATACTATTTGGTATTATTTGCTGTAAAAGTCTCCAATAGAGACTTGATTTTATCTGTTAACCCGCCTTTAGGAAACAACTTGGTGAGGATCTAGGGCTTGATGTCCCCTCACCCGACACTTTTTGAAGGATTGAAGAGTGAAAAAGCGCACCTATTTGGGTTCGTTGAGTTGAGTGATAAGATACTTTATTAAAATGTGGATACCTAAGAACATTGATAAATCATGATGTATGTATATATATATGTATATGTATGAAATTTTGTAATGATTAACTTACCGTATTCACTAGAAATGATCATAATGAATCTTATAAGATGAATAATGTTGAGAACTAACTAAATATGTAGATATTAATGTGGTAAATAATAAAACCTAAATATGAGTAATGGTTTTTCTCTACTAAGCATGTTGTCACTCATTCCCCTATATTTTTATTTTTTAAAAAACTCACAAAGTGTGAGGTGGCAATAAGAGATATAGTTAAAGAAGCTATGTATCTCTATTTAGTTGGAATCTCTCCTTTTGCTAAGAATGTTCTTCTTGATAACGTAAGCATCGTATGCTATTTTCTGTAATTGTATTAAGATGTATTGAATGTTAAAATGATGATGACAGGTTTATATTATTAATTTAAAGGTGCTATATTAAATTATGATTTGTTGTTGTTTATATTTTTGTATTCTGATTTGAGAATTTTCATTTAAGTCTTAGGAAAATTTGTTTTTGTAACGCCCTTATGTAGAGGTTTACAGTTTTTAATAAATAAAATAAGATCAAAAATTAAAAATAAGACATCAAAAAAATTTTGCCTAGGACTTAATGAAAACCTCTCAAATCAAAATAAAAATATAAACAATAATTAAACCATAGTTTAATGTAGCACATTTAATTTAATAATATAAAATTATCATCATCATCATTCCAACTCTCAACACATCTTAATACAGTCATAGAAAGTAATAAACGATGCTTACATTATTATGTAAAACATTCTCAACAATTGAAACAATTCCAATATAGTATAGCTACATAGCTTCTTTAACTATATCTCTTGTCACCACCTCACATATTATAAGTCCTGAAAAGATGAAAACATAGGGGAATGAGCAACAACATACTCAATAAGGAAAACCATTACTCACATTTAGGTTTTATTCATTTTCACATTAAACTTACGTGGTTAGTTAGTTGTCTTCATTATCTAATTTATGAGATTCATTATGAACATCTTCTGTGGATACCTTATGTTAATCATTACCGAGTTTCATATATATACATATATACAATTATTACAATTCATTGTTGTTCTTAAGTATCCACGTTCAATAGAGTATTCATCACTCAACTCATCGAAACCAAAATAGGCGCGCTTCACCACACAACAATCATTCCAAGGGTGTCTGATCAAGGGACATTAAGCCTTGAGTCCTCACCAAATTGGTTCTTGTACAGTGCGTTCTGGGACTTTCGACCTAAGGGAGCACCGTCGCCTTCCCCTATTTTACCTTTTAAGGTATTCGTACCTTAGGACGTAACCGCCGTCCTCTTCACTATTAATCAGAAGTATCATGTGATAAAGGACTTCGTCGAGGGCAGGCATGTCACGGCGTGCAAAATCGCATCAGAGGATAATTTTGCTGATCTATTCACGAAGACACTTACTAGGAGAGTCTTCGAGAGGCATGTGAAAGCTATGGGGATGCAAAATTTGTCATATTTACTAACTTAGTGTAAGTGAGAGATTGATAGACGTGTATGCTCTAAGGAGTAAAAATGTAATATGTTTTTAGAGACATTTTTATCCATAAAGAGTTTATTTATTATTTATATATCAAATCTTGTGCTTTTTATGTTCATATTTGTTGAATGTATGTTAAGCAAACAAAAGTCTAAGACTGTCATTCTAAACCTTTAAGAATTGGGCATATGATGGACTAATTATGCGAAAGACACAATTCTTAAGGTAACGGTTTAAATTATAAGATCCGCAATTGAGAGAATAAAGTTAGGCGCTTTATTTATGTAAAGATTGTTATGTTGTCTATATCCCTATTGAGAGATGGTTTGTCTTGACCATCGGAGGTAGACTCTATAAATAGAAACATTGGCATATTGTCAGAGATGACGATGTGTTGGATTGGGACATAAAGTGAATTTATTTAGATTAATAATTTTGTCTCAGCAAATCGATTCACTTTAAACAATCTTTTGTATTGTATCTTAATCCTAAGATGAATAGTGGGCCTACTGTCTTGACCTATATCTTTTGATATACCAAAGGATAACATCTATATTTTAAATAGTGGCATACATGCCGGTACGTTGGAGGCATGACTCTTAATAGCATAGACATATTATTCACAAATATGGAATCCATAGCTCCTCTTTAAGAGTAACTGATATCCTCCTATATGCGTTATTCTATAATTGAAAAATTGGAGCGCTCAACCATTTGGATACATAGGGGTAACAGAATGGTATACTGTCTTTAGATGGTAAGTTTTCAGATGGTGAGATAATAGAACATAAGATAAAAATAATCGGGAAGATAAGGCATAACTTGTCCTTAAGCCAATTATAGATAATCCTATAGGGATACGATACATTATGATATATTATGGAGACTTAGCTATGCGGGCTTCGAAATTCTATATAGTTTGAGAGTGTAGCTCTAAGCTTTTAGTGGAGTAGCGTTAGAGTTGATAATTATGAAATGTATATCTGGGATATTAGGTTTCATAATTATTAGGAGATTGAACTATATAGGTCCATTTGGTTCCCTTTGCTAGCTCACAAAAATCTTGTAATGATACGGCGTGCTTTTCTAATAATTGGTGACTTATGTTAGATTTTTTAGATTAGCAGAAATTCTGTAAAATCAGATAATTCATAATTGTTTATCGGTTGAATTAATTTTTATGATAAAATTAATTCAAGATAAACTTGTTAAATTATTGGGTTTGAATAATTCATATCAGTTTATCGGTTGGATTAATTTTGAATTAATTTAAGATAAACTTGTTGAATTATCAGGAATATTTATTTTCCTAAAGATTATCTAGATCTGACTGTTTTAATCAGATAACTTCTCTATTAGGTTGTTTGAATTAAACCTTAGGCTCTATCCCAAGAATCTCGGGCGGGAAATAAAGATTCGCGGGGATATTTTATCGAAAGTTTGATAGGCCGATCTTTAAGTTTGGCCTACCGATTGAGAAGGTTCGATAGGCCGATCTACCAATTTGGCCTGCCGACCAGGTGACAAAAGGATTATGCATTTTTACACAGATTTTATCAAATATTGATTCTGATTTGAATTTTTGAGACTTTATCCAATAAGGATTGACTCTTGGCCCAACCTCCATAAAAAAGGGAGTGAGTCTCATTATTATTTAGATCAATTGAGAAATCTAGAGTGAGACTTTGTTAGTTAGACTTTGAAACTCCCAGTAGAGCTATCATTCACAAATCACAAATTATAGATTTTGGTACTTTTTCTACTGGTTGGAAGGAGAGTCACTTAGTGAAAAGTTAAACGACGTGAGCCTACACTCACTCCAATCGAGGATAGAGAATAGCAAAAAAGACCAGTTAGTTGAGGCGCTTTTGGAGCATTACTTCTCTACATTGATTGCGATAGCTTTTTGGCATATACACAGTTAGTAAGATCTAGTTAATTTATGCATATAGTGTGTCAAACTTGTGTTTTAAAAAATACTCTGATATAAAAATTTTAAAATTCCGCTGTGTACTATTTTTTCAATAATTAGTATTAAAGCCATGGTTTTTATGTAAATCTATAAGTTTGTGATCATGCTATATGAATAAATTATGTGACCTTTATCTCTCCTATGCTTGACTTTAATTTTTAGAGAGTTGGCACTCTAGGGTTTCTATGTAATTTTATGTTGTCATGGATTATATGGTAAATGTTTATTAATTAATTATAGTTGATTAAACTATTATTTAATTATTAATTAATTAATTAATTTATACCGGTTATGGTTCCTTAGAGTTAGAATGTGTATCTATGTTTTTCATATAATTAGATGGTAGACTATCATCTCCATTTAGGAATTATTATTTAATTTTAATTATAAGAATTTTGTAATTAAATAATCATTCGGAGATGACGAATCTAAAAGATAGATCATAGTGTTTCTAAGTATTTCTTGAGTATCTAATTTTATGTTTTTGAGTTGTTGAAAGTAAAATTAATAAATTGCATCAAAATTGTATTTTCTGGAAAAGGGGTGATCTTTGCTCGGTCGGCATGCCGAACCCTCTAGTTTAGCAAATTGATGGTTATAAGATTGGCAGGTCAGATGTAAGGTTCAGCAGGTCATCCGCGGGGTAGAAATCAGGTGGCTCTGGTGGTAGGCCAAACTTTCTAATTCGACAGGCCGAACTATCATGACCGGTAGGCTGACCTAAAAAGATTGACTGGCCACAGTATCATATGACCGGTAGGCCGATCATACAAATCGGCTTGCTAGTAGAGAGCTATAAATTTTTCTAAAAAAGGCGCAGTTTTTGATACAGTTTTAATTTTATTTTTGGGAAAATTTTGATAAACATTAAAATTTGGATATGACCAAAAATATTGAGTATTCGATCTATGTGGGATTGAAGATTTGAATATGGGCATTACATGAAGAAGGATTCAAGGATGAAGAATCGATAATATGCTTCGATTATTCTTTTGTAATCTTTATTTTCTCTTCTCTAGGGTGGAACCATAATATTATAGTTGTTTATTATTATTTTGCTTGTAGCTTTGCTTGTTTACATTATAATATGATTTGCCATGTATATTGATAACACGCCATATAGAATAGGGATTGCTGCTCATTTAAAATTTTTCATGCATGTTTTTAAAATAAAACCTTGATTTCAAAAGATTGAGCGGGAGAAGGTTTTTGAAGAAAGGACCTAAGGCCTCCATCGTTAGTCCATAGGTAGCACATGGTGGTTCCGACCCCTAGGAAGGGACTTCATCATGTACCAGGTTGGATCTCTGAGAGGATAAGGTATTTTAGCATGATTTGTGGTTGCACACTCCTAGGTGGTGATTGCAAATTATGGATAAAATATTGAAATGATGGCTATACATCATGTTAATTTTATTATTAACCTCTCCTAGGAGCTCTGTTTATAAAATTAATGGCCAAAGAAACAAATATTAATATATGTTGGATCATACGGGTCTTAAATGGCATATATTAATTAGAAGGGGATTCGTGTTCCTGATTGAATTTTGCATGACTCCCCTAGGAGCTTGTTGAATCTGAGTTGGGAATTATTGTTATAAGATTGTGATATTTTCAAGGTTTTGACACATAAATACATTTGCATGTTTTTACGTGAATGTGTTATCTTACTAAATTATTATGCTATGTTTGTTGATGTTTGGTATATGATTCTTATTGTAGATTAAAAATGTCTAAAAACGCTTTATCATCTATACTTGACAAAAACTAATTAACCGGAGAGAATTATAATGATTGGAAACAAAACCCAAATATCATCCTCTCCTTTGAGAAACTAAAATTTATGTTGATAACCACTTGTCCTCTCGAGCTTATGGGAGATTCCACCAATGATCATATCCAAGCATATGATCGTTGGAAAGATGCTAATAATCAGGCCCGTTGCTATGTTATGGCAAGCATGAATAACATGCTGCAGGCTCAACATGAAGATTATGAGACTACTAAGCAGATCTTGGATAATCTAAAAGACATGTTTAGAGGCTAGGCCTTAATAAAGCGGAAGGGGCGTTTCGGAAACTCTTGAAATGTAAACAAAAACCGAGGACATTTGTAAAGAAGCACATGATGTTGGTCATGGGTTACCTCGCTAAGGCACAAACCAATGGAGCCGACATCAATGTTGAAACTCAGATGACTATGGTCTTTGAGACTCTATCAAAGGAATTTATTCTATTTAAAGCTACTTTTAATTTAAGTAATAGGCAAGACATGACCTTAATAGAGTTAATAAAACAGTTATAGAAGTTTGAACTGCTGATAAGGGAGTCTCCTGCTGGTGGCGAGGCCAATTTAGTGGCTACTTCTAGTTCCAATCCTAACCCTAGGAATGGAAAGAAACAACAGGCCAAGAATGGGAAGTATTTGGTTCCTGCTAACAAGAAGAGCAAGAAGAAGAAGAATCCGAAGAAGCTTAAGTGCTTCTTCTACGAGAAGGTCGGGCACATTTAGAAGAATTACAAGGACTTCCTTTCCTGAGGAAGTAGGTGCGATCTTCTGTATTTAGAAAGTTGTTTGGTTGAGGAATCTAGTGACATTTGGGTCATAAATTCTAGTGCAACTAATCATGTTTGTGTTACTCTACAGGGGTTCATAGAGACGAGAAGTTTGCTTCATGAAGACTTCACGCTTTAGATGGGCGATGGATCCTTGATCTTAGCAGAAACAGTGGGAGACGTCATATGTATTTTGATAATTATAGGATTTTAATTTTGTGAGATTGTTTTTATGTTCTTAAATTTAAGAGGAATTTAATTTCTGTATCTTGTTTATTTAAAGACTCCTATTTGGTTTCTTTCAATAATAAAGTGGTGATTCGTAAAAACAAATCTTTTATCTGTTCTAGATGGATGTAAAATAATCTATATTTTATCAAACCTAAGATGGACTTATTGCATAATGCTGAGATGAATGATAATAATCTAAAAGACTTAAAGCTTCTCACTCTAATAAGACTTATCTTTGGCATTTATGCCTTGGTCATATTAACTAGAATAGGATTCAAAGGTTGGTAAGGGATGGACGTTTAAGTCACTTAAAGGTAGAATCTATACCTCAATGTGAATCTTGTTTGGAGAGTAAAATGACCAAAACACTAGTCTGGTCTACGGGTAATAGGGCCAAAGGGGTTCTAGAACTTATGCATAGTGATGTTTGCTGACCGATGAACATCCGGGTACGAGGAACGTATGAGTACTTTGTCACTTTTATTGAAAATTACTCAAGGTATGGGTATGTGTACCTTATATACCACAAAAGTGAAACTTTTAACAAGTTTAGTGAGTTTTTGGCTGAAGTAGAAAAACAATTAGGTAGACCCATAAAGGCACTTCAATCCGATCGAGATGGAGAATACCTTTCTTATGAGTTCTTGGGACACTTATTAGAGAATGGGATTTTACCCATATGACTGCACCGGACGCTTTGCAACAAAATGGTGTAGTGAAGAGAAGAAATAGGACTTTATTGGATATGGTCAGGTCTAGATGAGTTATTCATCATTGCCTTTATCCTTTTGAGGATATGCACTACAAACCGCATGTTATCTTTTGAACAATGTGCCTTCAAAATCGGTCCCTAAAACTTCTCACGAGTTGTGGATGGGTAAGAAGACATCTTTAAACCATATTCGTATATAGGGATGTCCAGCTCATGTCCTGTTTAAGGATATGAATAACTTGGAAGTATATTCAGAAGTTTGCGTATTTGTAGGATATCCAAAAGGGACTAAAGGGGGTTATTTTTATAACTCAAAAGAAAATAAAGTTGTGGTTTCGACTCATGCAACTTTCTTTGAGGAGAGTTACATCGATGATGTTAAGCCTCGAAGCAAAGTGATGCTTGAGGAGTTAAAAAGTGATCCAATCACTCTGGGGGTTTCGGAGGAAACCGCTCCAATCGATGTATAAAAACCAAACGAACCTAAACAACAACCTAAGGGGCTTGGGCATAGTGGGAGGATCGGGCGTCAACCCGAGAGGTATATGTTCAATGGTGAGGCCTTCTTGGTTGAACCGGATGAACATGACCGGGATCTGTATACTTATGTAGAGGCTATGGAGGATGTTGATTTAAAACTCTAGACATAGGCCATGAACATAGAAATGAAGTCTATAGAGACTAATCAGGTTTGGGAGCTTGTGGATCCTCCCGAAAGGGTAAAACCCATAGGGTGTAAATGGATCTACAAGAGGAAAAGAGAAGTAGATGGAAAGGTCGAAACCTTTAAGGCTAGACTGGTAGCTAAGGGATACATGTAAAAGGAAGGAATCGATTATGAGGAAACCTTTTCACCTGTAGCCATGCTTAAGTCCATTCGGATTCTCTTGTCCATAGCTGCCACTCTCGACTACGAGATTTGGTAGATGGATATTAAGACAGCCTTTCTAAATGTCTATCTTGATGAATCCACTTATATGGAGCAACTAGATGGGTTCAAGGTAGAGGGTCAAAAAGGTAAAGTTTATAAGCTGCTAAAGTCAATTTATGGACTTAAGCAGGCTTCCCGTTCTTGGAACATAAGATTTGATCAGGTGATCAACACTTATGGGTCCTCACAAAATGTGGATGAGCCATGTGTGTACAAACACATTAAGGATGGGAAGGTAGTTTTTCTACTACTCTATGTAGATGGCATTCTGCTAATTGGCAATGACGTTGAAGCATTGTCATCGGTCAAATTATGGTTGACCAAGCAGTTTAACATGAAGGACTTGGGTGAGGCTAATTTTGTTCTCAGTATCCAGATTTTTCAGGATAGGAAAAGAAAAATAATAGCTTTGTCACAAGCTAGCACGACTGGATATTTGTTATGCGGTCAGAATATTGAGTCGATTTCAAGCAGATCCAGGACCGAACCACTGGTTTACGGTAAAGCATATTTTCAAGTACCTAAGAAGGACTCGAGGGTATATGCTTATGTATTCGGGTGAGGACTTAACTCCTCTAGGATATACTGACTCGGATTTCTAATCCTGTTTGGATTCAAGGAGATCGACTTCAGGTTTTGTGTTTACTCTGGGTGGTGGTGCCATCAGTTGGAGAAGTGTGAAGCAAGATTGCACTTTAGATTCAACAATGGAGGCTAAGTATGTGGCAGCTAGTGATGCTTTGAAAGAAGTAGTGTGGCTCTATAAGTTCCTTGGGGATCTTGAGATAGTTTATGGCATAGATAAGGCGGTATCACTGTACTATGATAAAAGTGCGGTAGTTGCTAATGCTAAGGAACCAAGATTTCACAAGAAGAGTAAGCATATTGATCGAAAGTATCATGCAATAAAGGACTTCGTCAAGGGCGGGCATGTCATGGTGTGCAACGTCAAAGGACAATTTAGCTGATCCATTCACAAAGACACTTATTAGGAGAGTCTTCGAGTGGCATGTGGAAGTTATGGGGATGCGAGATTTATCATATTTACTCACTTAGTGCGAGTGGGAGATTGATAGATGTGTATGCCCTAAGGAGTAAAAATGTAATATGTTTTTAGAGACATTTTTATCCATAAAGAGTTTATTTATTATTTATATACCAAATCTTGTCCTTTTTACGTTCATATTTATTGAATATATGTTAAACAAACAAAAGTTTAAGACTATCATTCTAAACCTTTAAGAATTGGGCATATGATGGACTAATTATGCGGAAGATACAATTCTTAAGGTGACAGTCTAAATTATAAGATCTGCAATCGAGGAAATAAAGTTGGATACTTTATTCGTGTAATGATTGTTATGTTGTCTATATCCCTATTGGGAGATGGTTTCTCTTGACCATCGGAGGTGGACTCCACAAATAGAAACATTGGCATATTGTCAAAGGTGACGATGTGTTGGATCAGGACATAAAGTGAATTTATTTAGATTAATAATTTTGTCTCAGCAAATCGATTCACTTTAGAAAATCTTTTATATCTATCTTAATCCTGAGATGAATAGTAGGCCTATTATTTTGACCTATGTTTTTTGATATACCAAAGGGTGACATCAATATTTTAAATAGTGGTACGCATGCCGGTATATTGGAGGCATGACTCTTGATAGCATAGACATGTCATTCATTGATATAGAATCCATAGCTCCTCTTTAGGAGTAGTCGATATCCTCTTATATGTGTTATCCTATAACTAAAAAACTAGAGCGCTCAACCATTTAGATACATAGGTGTAACCGAATAATATACTATCTTTAGATGGTAAGTTTTTTGATAATGAGATAATAGAACGTAAGATAAAAATAATCAGGAAGGTAAGACAGAACTTGTCCTTAAGCCGATTATAAATAATCCTATGGTGATACGATACATTATAATATGTCATAGAGACTTAGCTATACGGGCTTTGTAATTCTATATAGTCTGAGAGTGTAGTTCTAAGCTTTTAGTGAAGTAGCGTTGGAGTTGATAATTGTGAAATGTATATCTGGGATATTGGGTTTCATATTATTGGGAGCTTGAACTATAGAGGTCCATTTGGTCCCCTTTGTTAGCTCACAAAAGTCCTGTAACGATATGGTGTACTTTTCTAGTAATTGGTGACTTATGTCAGATTTATCAAATTGGCTAAAATTTGATAAAATCAGATAATTCATATTTGTTTATCGATTGAATTAATTTTTGTAATAAAATTAATTCAAGATAAACTTGTTGAATTATTGGGATTGGATAATTCATGTTGGTTTATCGATTGGATTAATTTTGAATTAATTCAAGATAAATTTGTTAAATTATCAAGAATGTTTATTTTCCTAGACATTATTTAGATATGACTGTTTTAATCAGATAATTTCTCTATTGGGTTATTTAAATTAAAACTGAGGCTCTATCCCAATAATCTCGGGTGGGAAATAAAAATTCACGTGGATCTTTTATCAGAAGTTCAGTAGGCCGATCTTTAAGTTCGGCCTACCAACCGGGCGATAAAAAGATCACGCGTTTTCACGCGAATTTTATCAGATATTGATTCTGATTTGATTTTGATTTGAATTTTTGAGACGTTATCTAATAAGGGCTGACTCTTAGGCCCAACCTCTATAAAAAGGGGAGTGAGTCTCATTATTATTTAGATCAGTTGAGAATCTAAAGCGAGACTATATCAGTCAAACTCTAAAACTCTCTAGAGAGTTATCATTCACAAATTACAAATTATAGCTTTGGGTATTTTGTCTACTAGTTGAAGGAGAGTCACTTAGTGAAGAACTGAACGACGTGAGCCTACACCCACTCCGATCGAGGATAGAGAATAGCAAAGAAGGCCAATTGGTTAAGGTCCTTTTAAAACGTAACTTCTCTACATTGTTGTGGTAGCTTTTCAACATATACAAGGTTAGTAAGATCTGATTAATTTATGCATATAGTGTGTTAAACTTGTGTTTTAGAAAATACTTTTATATAAAAATTTTAAAATTCCGTTGCGTACTATTTTTCTAACATTTACGTCTCACCATTCCTCTATAATCATTCATTGTTTATAGAGTTAATATTCCTAACCATCCTTCTCAATTTCCAACAGCATATGTCAAATCAATATTTTCCTTGTTGTATAATACATGACAAGTTCATATCATTATCTCATATATGATACTCATATAATAGCAGTTCAGCATGCATATATATCTTATAATAAAACAACCAATTTTAATTCCATAAAAACCTCATAAAAGATGAGTAATAGATTCTCTATCTCTTTGTAAAATATCCATGATAACTTCCAGCTTACACAATTAAGCTGACCATGTAAGCGCCAAATACGTCGTTATCCTAAAATAGTGTCGGCAATTTTGGACACGGCATGAAGATATGATACGAAAATGACACGAGATAAACGGGTTTGGACTGCACGTTTATTAATTGTGCCATAAATGGGTTGGCATGAATAACACGAAAATAAACGGGCTGGATTCATGCTAACATGCTAAACAAGCCTTAACACGTTTAATTAAACAGGCCGTAAACGTGTCGACACGGCATGACATGACCCACCTATTTATAACACATTTAAACTTAAAAATAAAAATATTTGAAATATTTATAGTAGGTTAGTATTAATTAGATATTGTGTTTTTGTTAATTTTCGTTATTGGCTTTTTTTATTTTTTATTATTTTTTTAATTTTTAGTTAATTGGGTCATAAACATGTCATATGCGTGTTGTTATCGTGTCAACCCATCACGGCACGTTTAATAATTATGTTAATCGTGTCATGCCTTGTTACACGTGTCATAAGTGTGTCGTGTTCGTGTTTATATTTCTGGCACGTTTATTAATCGTGTCATGTTCGGGCCAAACGTGTCGTGCTGTAAACGTGTTGACACGAACACAACACGAACACAATTATTCCACCTCTATCCTAAAACACATAAAATAACCATACTTTAACTTAAATCATAATTTATATTTTTGTCAATTTACCATTTGTTTTTATTAGTATGCCATAATCATTAATTTACTAAAATTGTGAATATCAATTTTTTTTCAACTTAATTGTAGTTCAAAAAATCATACATCTCGATCATACCATTTTTCTAGTCCGTCACTATCCATGGACTATGATTTACAATTATATGTTTAAGGCAATTACTAGAGAAATTCTATATACTTCATCTATCGGTTCCTTTTCCTTTTGAGGTAAGGAAAAATCAAGGATGGTTGATTTCATATTCCCACTAATAAACTAAAATATAATCATAAATTATACAACACAATCGCTTCTACTCAAAATCATACATTAAACTTTTACATAGAGATACTAGAGGGAATTTTGTAAATGTAAACAAACTCGATAGATTCTTCATTAAATGACTACCTTCATGACACACAACATTTCACCCACATAACATACTCATATTTTCTACGAAGTATCCCTACGATTGACTTTGGTACCTCCACAAAACATTAATAGAATACTACACATTACAAACATAATACAAATATGTTTAGAGAGTACAGGGCATTTTGTATACTAGCTATCCATATTATGCATGCTTAGAGAATACAAAAAATTGATAAATAAAAGATCGGACCTTAAATGGGATGCGTTTCGAGAGCATCAAACACTCCGTATCACTAGCCATCCTAACATTAGGGTCATTGAATCTAAAAGTTTTAATAACAACATATCATAAGAAATACAAAGTGTGAGGAAAACGATTATTCATGACACATGAAACACGGACATACATGCCATGGGTAAAACTAAAAGATTACATACTGAGATTCAAATCAAATGGCCATTCTCAGCTTTCCTTCTTCCATTTAAGCTTGGACATTGCAATGTCGGACTCTGGATGGATGATTTACATCCTTTAACAATTCCTCAGCTGTTGAGGTGATAATAAAGATTTGTCTTCCTAATTCTACAATAAAGTTTTCTTCCATAGCGTAATCTAAAAATTTTAAAAGACCATCATAAAAACTATTTATATTTAAAAGCCCCAAGGGCTTAGAATGAAAGCCCAATAATTGCCTACTAGCAACTACGAATATTTCCTCAGGGGTACCTAGACCACCAGGTAATGTTATAAAGGTATCAGAATTATCAATCATGACTTTATGACGTTCAAGGGTGTCCAAAACTCTTTTCTTCCTACCTATTGTTTTTCCACAAAGGTTCCTTTTAGCTAGGAGTTGAGGAATAATCCCCAAGACTTTGACACACCAGACTTAGCTGCCATTGCTACATTTCCCATTAATCCTAAACTACTACTCCCACAGGTCAAGTTAATCTTCCTGCATGCTAGGGCTCACCCTAAGTCTTTTGCGGCTTCTAGATAGACTTTATCTTTCCAAGGTTGGAACCTTGGTGGATTGAGAGGTAGACATATTTAGTTTATGTAAGTGATTGCTTTATGTCTGCTCCACTTAGACTCAAGGATCTACATGAGATTTTAAAGATGAGGGGTATGCAAAAAGAGTAAAGGAACAGACGAGTAGGTAATGAAAAGGTAATCCGAAGGTCTAAACAAAATATGGTTTACAAAAGGTCTGATTTACTTTTTAAAAAAGAAAAGACTCATATTGTATAACTTTTGACAATTAAGAATTGTTTGATAAAAGCCATTCTGACACAGCTGTAGACCTTTTGCCAAATATACACTAAATTTAGAAAATCAGTATAAACGACAAATACTGTAGAACTTTTGAAATTTGAAACAGAAATCTCGAAATATTTGGATAAGCTTCAAAAATTTCAAACATGTTATAGTACTGCATGTGATGTGTTTGATGAGATAATATATTTTATTATATATATTAAAGAAAACTATAAATCAAATAAGACACTAACACTTACTGTATTAATCTAACAACTGTAATTATTCTGGCCATAAAAGCAAATATTCTGAGTAAAAGAATGACATAGATTATTAAATGCTAACTGAAATAATCTCAAACAAACAAAGACTAAAAAACCTTTATAGAGTGATGACTTATTCTCTATCTAGTTTTCTTGCGATTTGACAAATAGGATCTTGAAATACCATATTCCTAAGACGTTGTCTTTCTGCATGCATTTTAGGCCACAGTTTAAAGATAACACCTTGAACATACCCACTAGGATGATATTGAAGAGGAGCATGGAGGTTATCCAAGTTCTTCTTAGAGAGTCCATCCCTGTAAAACCTTATTTTACTCTTTCTATTTATAGACACATATCTAGGTGAGACACATTTACCGTTACAATTTTGTCGACCACATTTGTTACAAGAGACCGTGATGGCACGAGCTCTTCTTTTCATCGCACTATGGCTGGTACCCATACCTGGTAAACTGACATCTTGACTGAAGTCACTTGGATGGATCTTTCTCTCCATCAACATTCTCACATCACTAGGGATGCCAAAATGCTTAAGAATCCACAACTGAGTGATCCTAGTCTTGTATTTCTTTTTGAGAATCTTTTGGGAGAGTGATGGAAAATACTTTCTCAAATGTTGGTACTTTGGATCCATGATGAGATGAAAGAAGTGTAAATAGAAAGGAAAAATAAAGACAGTAAGTTGTAGTATCCTAGAATTTCTTCTTCTTTTAGAGAGAGAAAGAAGAAGTTCTAGAGAGAAGGAAGAGGATTTGCGACTTAGAGAGAGAATGACAAGTTTAGAGAGAGTGTGAGCTCAGTGAAATAAGCTAATATGTACAGTAGACATATATATAGACAATGAGTGAACCACTATATATGACACATGTAGAGACCACGTATAAACGACAGCGTGGATCAAAATAATTCAGGATTTGGGACTAGGTCCAAATGTTCTAAATTAAAATGGGTCGGGTTATTTCGGGCCTTAACACATTTAGAACAAGTCAAATAACAAGCATGAAATGGAAACCCAACTTGTACAGATCTTAGACCCAATTTAAAGTCCACTTAAAATACAATT
>CAMOHE010045822.1:0-17109 GCA_946598075.1 Artocarpus hirsutus | reverse complement strand
AATGATATTAGCAAACTATTTACAGAATGTTCATGGAAAAGCGATTTGTTATAATTAAATAATTATAATTTTTTACGAATTGTATTTTTGTAAAAAAAAAAAAATGTATGTACGGATCCTGGGAATGCTTTTCCAAACTATGATTTCAAATACATGTTATCAATTACAATAGTTTGCTTCAGTTAATGTTTTAACGAATGAATGTAACGACATATGTGACGTCCGGAAAGGGGGCGTTACACTAAAACAGGCCGGTCGATCAGGGTAAACTATGGTCATTCGATTGCCGTGTTGAATGAGCAGGCCGACTGTCGACAGCGGCGCACTGGTGCCAGTAGACCGTCGTGTCATGAAATTGGTGCTCTATTTTGAGCATCCGAGTTCAATTTGAACTCTAATCAGTCCAAATCATTTAAATGCATGCAAAACATGTAATGAGGGTGTGAAATTGATGTATGAATTAAATGAAACCATATTTTTATCATTTTAACAAATTTTTATCATTCAAACGTCAAAACTTATGGTTTGTTCAAAAATAAGAAAAATAGAAACAAAACATGTTTCAATTGGAATTGCATGCAAACTTAAGGTTAAATCTAATGCATAAAATCATGAGAATCAATGATTAATTCAATTAAACTTTTTTTCTTCATACTCAAATGTTAAAATCATAATCCAAATCACATTTTCAGACTGCAGACATGCAAGTTCATATTTAACACTTAGACTTCAAAACTAATTAACCATCAATATTCATACCCAAAAACAGATTATAAATAATGAAATCAAAGATGATAGTAATGAATAAAAGATTAAATAAGTTTACAATGTCCCTAACCTTAGACTATATGAAAAAATTGGTACTGTTTTGGTAGTTCTTCCTCTAGTTATGTCAATGGTTGGTCTCTTTTGGAGTTTGGAATAAACAAGGAAACAAAAGGAGATAGAGAGAGAGAGAGAAGGAGATCTAGAGATTTTTCAAAGCCTCTAGTTTTAATCCAAGTGAAAAATATAATTTCAAGGTAAAACCATAGGCTGCTCATGGTTTTAAGAAAAGCTTGTCTGGCTTTTGTTAGTTTTACGTAAAAATTGATGCAAGTGTTTGAGGGTTTATTTGCAATTTAGGAAAAGTTGAGGGTTTTAGAAATAAATGGGCAAAACAATGTGGAAAAAATGGTGAAATAATAAAAGGTAACTGAAAAATTAATTTTAAATAAAATATTAAATGGCATAAAAATAAAATAAAATAAATTTTAAATGTAATTAATTAGCAAATAATTTTTTTAGGCACACTAATCACAATATTTGCCCATTAACTTTTACTTAATAAATTTTGATACATTAAAATGACAATCAACGACGTCAAGGGTAAATACTGTATTTTCCGGCTGTAAGTGAAGTCCTAGTAATTTTTTTGTATTTACATAAAATATATTGCATTTACATGTAATATAGTATTTATCAGTGACCGACGATATCACTGATAAGTTTTCGTATCTACATAGAAATATATAGTATTTTTATATAAATATTTGATTTTCCAACCATCGGTAATATTTTTGATTTACATATGAATATAGTATTTTCATATGAATACGATATTTCCTGGTTGTCGTCAACATCGCCGGTGCCAATGATGACCGACAATATTTCCAGTAAGTTTTTTCATTATATGGAATGTAAATATCATATTTCTTGGCCATTGTCAGTGCCACCGAGGGAGGAAAGAGAGATGAAAAAGAGCAATGATAATTTTAAGCTTTTGTTCTTAATTTCTCAGGAGGTAAATCTTAATTTCTCATATTATACTATTTACTATACATTTTAAAAAAACATAATATTATTTACTAATTGTTAGCTCAAAACTACTATTTGGCTCCTTCTTCTGTAACTATTAGTAGCAGTGCCACTTTAGACCCAAGGAGAGGGGGGACAGTTGCCCCTCAAGCCCAAAAAGCTCCTTTTATTTTTAGAGAATTTTTATAAAAATTATTTTTTTAAAACTTACTTTTTATTTATACATGGATAAGTGTCGCATAACTCTAACAAGAATTATGAGTAAAGAGGCACAATATTTTTAAATGTCCTATGAAGAAACATATTTTTAAAAGTGTGGCATAATATCTAATTTTCTTTTTAAGTTTTGTCCCCCAAAACGTTCTTTTCTTACAAAATTCCTTTTGTTTTGCACCTAAAATTTTTTAATTTTTGTTTTAACATGAATTTTTCAAAATTTAAATTCTTGTCTCAATTTTACTTTTTAAGATGTTTCAATTATTCCTTAAATGTTGACTTTTAAGTACACTTAGAATCTCAAATCAATTAAAAATTTAACAACACTACTATATAAATTAGAAAGAGAACTAATTTTGATTTATTTAGAAGAACAGAAAAGTACAAATACATAGAAGTAGGATAAAGATTAAAAAAAAAGATAAAAAACATATAGTTGTTTGGTTAGTTTAGTTTAAAATTTTAGCCTAGTATATACACCCCTTAAAAAAAAAAAAAAAGTTATACCACTGGTGACTATTTCTCTAGAATTTTGATTTATTATGCAGCAGGCAAATGAAGCAAAACTGTGAAAAATAATAGTTGAGAGAGTAATGTGTCATAAAAAGTTTAAGGAGCAAAGAATTACAATACATATAATTCACGAACTAATTGTATTATTAATCCAAATTTAAATTAATTAAAGATTTTTTCATCACAATAAAATAGTATCTAATAAACATAGATATATCATTTAAGTCCAAAAAAGGAATATATGGAGAAAAATGTTAGAATTATTTTACATTTGCCCCCAATCTATGTCACTTATATCAGTTTGTCCCTCAACTTTTAAAATGTACCACTTAATCTTCTTAGATTTTGTTCTGTTAGCAAGTATTCCTCTTCCATCTAATTTCATTAGTTTTTTTATTTCGTTTGCAGAATATATTTCTATTTCCCTTTAAACTATGTCACTTACGTTATTTCACCTTCCGACTTTTAAAATCGGTCATTATGTCCCCTTAGTTTAATTTGTTAGCAAATAACCTCATTCCATCTAATTATGTTTAGACTAATAAATTGATTTGTTTTTCTTACAACTTTACAAGACCTTGATGTCAAAACAATCTATATACTTACAATTTACATGGATATTTTTTACAACATGCCATTCAAATATAAATAGAAAGAAAATTCAAATGGGGAAAATAAAAAACAAAATCCCCCACAAAATCCCTTAAAATAATGTGTTCCTGATTTTAAAATTTCAAGAGGTCTATTAGTTTTAAGGAATTATATGGTTTTTTTCCCTTTGGGCTTTTTTATTTTGGGTGTTAGAATGGTCTATTGCAAAAAATTATACTTTTTCATTGCATTCTTTTTTTGCTTCGTCTCTTTTTTGTTTTCTTCTTCTTCTTTAAACTCTTTTTTATATTGTTTAAACTCTTTTTCATATTGTTTAAACGACATTGACTTATGCTAAGTCGAATAGAATTAGACAAAGTGAGGTTATTTGTTAAAAGAAAAAGGAAGAATACAGTTATATATTTTGAAAGTCGAGGGTAAAATCACATAAATGACATAGTTTGCAGAAAATATAAAAATATTTCATTAAAAAGTTCAAAAACTTACGGAGTTAGATGAAAAAGTAATATTCATTAACGGACCAAAGTTTAAAAGGATTAAGTATTACATCTTAGAAGTTGAGAGGTAAAAAGACACAGGTGACTAGTCTCAGTGAGGAATGTGAAAATAATCGTGTTACTGTCAAAACACAATGCTCAATATATCACATTGTGATACTATACAATTTTATATGCCAATAATGTCCGCGCATATTTCTGTTTTTCGACAAGGTCTAAACTTAAATCAATTTTTCAGTCACTATACACAATTTTCCTTGTTGAGTTGGTCTTTGACAGATTTTTTGAAATCTTTTGGGAGAAAGTCAATAAAAAAAAAAAAAACCCTAGAATTTGGTAAACACTAGATATTATTTAGGCCTTCCTTTGAGGGTAACTGTCCCTTTATTATGCTAAATCGATTTCCCTTTTTGAATAAAACAGTGTAAAAATATACTCTTTAATTAATAAGTTCCATGAAAACAGGATTTGAAACACTGCTCCATGAATAATTCTATAGCGTCTTACTGTTTCAGCACCCTTTTTTTTTGTGTGCGAGAAAATCCCATATAATTTCCCACACCCGATTAATTTACATGTAATGTTACCTTATCTTTCGTATTTATAAATAAGAATAAGGGCATGTTTGTAAGTTCGAATATAAATTTTGAATAGAGTAGGTATTTGACTGAACAATTTTAAAACCAAACTTGAACCTAAAATAGCTTAAATTTAAAATTAGTCCACCTTTGATTTCAAAATATCCAAACTCAATAAACTCTTTTTTTTGACATTTCAATTCAAACGCATTTATCAAATTCATAACCAAACACAAATTTAAATTTTATTTTTTTTCAAATTAAAATCAATTATACATTTAAATTCAATTTAAATTCTAATTTAAACTATATATTTTAAACTTTTTATTTTAAATCCAAAAATTCAATTCATCATGATTGGAACCGAAAATAAGATGGACGTTAAGTTGCTCTTTGGAGTTTCGTCGTTTCTTTGTTTTGGTTGAAAGCGGTTTCTTCCGCGTTTTATTTGGGTTTCCTGTGTACTGTGTGCTGACTCAGGCAATGTCAGGCTCATTTTTGTAGATGTCTTTTCTTGTTTTTCGGTTTCCTTTTCATTTTATTATATTTTATTCTTTTCTCAGGAACATTGCCTTTTGACTCATCTGTTTCGAGGAGGTTTGCTTTGCATCTCTAGGGGCGGAGGACGTTGGTAAGTTTTTTTTTTAATATTTATTTATTTTTTTGACTTTGTTAATTAAAAAAATACCTTAATATTAAATTAAACATATAAATCTATATTTCTTACCTCAACGGATAGTTAAGTTTGACATTTAAAATAATTAAATTGTCATTAAATAAAATAAAAAATAATCTTGACTTCAAAAAAAACAAAAACAAAAACATGTATATGTAAAAAAACTCATTTAAAGGGTATTTTATATATTTTTTAAGTCAAAAACTTTATAAATTTTTTAAGCTTTTAAAGTTTTCTTATTTTTTAATTTTAAAACATTTTGGTCATTTTTTTTACTTTTCAGGTTTTTTCTTTCTTTTTTTCTCCCATTTTCTTTCCGGTACTTTTATTTTTTTCATACGTATTTGTCTTTTCTCATTTTTATCCTATGTTTACGTATATTATTTTTTTCTCCTCAATTTCTTTATTCATTTTTTGTTAACATGGTTAATGAATACATACCAAGCGCGTGTTTTTCCACTAGTTGTTTTAAACAAAACGTGCTCACTATCTTTAGTTCTTTAAAACTTTCACACGTAACCCTGCAATCTTTATTTTCACACCAAAAAAGAGGTAATTAAATTAACGTGATTTTTTTAGTAAAAGAGTGAGATTTATGACTCGCATTTTATTCGAAAAAAGTAAAACAATTATAATTCAAATTCCTGTCTCGAGCTAACCTCCAAGGGCCAAGTAAAGTGACTGTCGTACTTAATAGATTCACATAGATTTGCGCACGCACGCGATATACCATACAGGTACTCAAAAACAACCAAAAGTGGACGTAGGCATGCATGTGGCATCATCTTAGGAAAGTGAAAGCAAATTCACGTGTTTAGTGTTATGATCAATAAATTTCCCCTGTATAGAATATACTTCTTTTCTATATTATCTACGTGATTTTTTTCATAATATTTTTCTTCAATCGTTTTATGAATATGTCAAGAATTAGTGTCCACAACTGGTTTGGTAGATTTTCTTGCGCTTATAAATTTAAGAAAAGGAAGAGAACTATTTGTGCAATAATCCAATTTTTTTACATTATAAAATTGATATATTCAGTATTTAAAGTTGTGACTGCCAATGCTTTAAACATTCTACATATATATATACCACACACAAAAAAAATATGTTTGGTATGTTTTTGACATTTGGGACTAAAAGTTGCTCTTGAGAAAACTTGTTGGAAGAGCTTTGACTCTTTAAAAGAGCTTCCACTTAATCACAAAATATGGTTTAATTTCAAAGTGATTTTTCTTAATAGAATTTAAATCATGTATCAAATTTTCGATAAGATATTATAAGCTTTACCCTAACAACTTTATTATAACATTTTTATTGCTTTTTAGAAAATTTAAAATCATTTTGAGTCATTTAAACTCTTTTTAACTTACTGTTCTATATACTTATTAATAAGTCACCAGTGTTACTTCTTTCTTACAACCTAAAGCAAAAAAAACACAAGTTCTGCTAAATGGATCCATATTGTCTCTTAAAGCACACGAACAGATGAAGCATTCCTCTTCCCGAAATACCGTAAGTATGTGACAGCACAACTTAATTCCATGCAATTTTTTTCCCTCAAAGAAAGCGCAGCTTCATGCGCTTTAAGCTATTTTTGCGTGCTTTACAGTTCTAGCACATGTTTTAAATTGTATCGTTCAACAGTGTCACCTTGTTTGCTCCCTAAATGCACTGTCCTTTTGGTTTGACAACGTTGCCCTTCATGTGTGGTGGTGTGTATGCAAAACATAGAAAACGAAAAAAAAAAAAATCAATATATATAGACAAACTGTCCAGATAAGGTAACATTTTTTTTATAAGATAATAACAATGTATTATATTAAACATAACATCAATGTTTGATCATCCATTATTCTTTTATATTTTATTCTATAAGAGGAAATGCTATATCTTTAATGTGAAAACATCAAATTAAAAAAAGTGTGGAAGCTTTGAAATAGTTATGCTTTTTTTGGGAAACATTGCGACTATGTTTAAGAACCATATTTTTGACCAAAAATTCAATCTAAACACAAACTGGTGTTTGACAACATTAAAAAAAAATCAATCCAAACAATTAATCTAAATTAAAATTCTCAATTCAAAATCATTTATTACAATAAAAACTATTCGCCTGAGTTGGAGGAGTAAACAAGAAGAGTGAAAAAGAAAAAAAAAACGAATGGTTTTTAGTCAAATAAATGGGTTCGACTTGAGAATTATAATTTTGACAATGAACTGATTTTTTCTTTTAACGTTGTCAAGCATTAGTTTGTATTTGAACTGAATTTTTAGGTACAAACTACAATTTTTAAACTAAGTCACAATGTTTCTAAAAAAAGCATAGTTATTTCAAATCTTCTATTTTTTTTTAATTTGGTGTTGTCACATTAAAGATATGTTATATTCTCTTTTAGAACAAAATATACGACAACATTAGATGATTAAAACTTAATGTTGTATTTAATATAACACATTGTTATTATTTTATAAACATGTTACGTTGTTTTACGGTCCAGAAATAAAGACCGTGGGGGCTCCCTTTAGAGAGAGAGAGGGTGGGGGAGGGAGGGAGGGAGGGAGAGAAGTAGGCAAATTGACAATCATGTTTAGCTAGCTAGGCCGCATGTGGCATATCTAGAGAAACGTGACATCAAATGCATGCTTCGAAATTAATAATGCTATAGCCTATAGCTAGAGCTCAATTAAATTAATAAACAAAATCCTTTAATCGTCTTTCTATGTTTTGTTCCTTTTTTTGGTTTCGTCTATTGTTACAACGCACAATAATTACTTTATACCGTGGATTTGCAACGCGTGTGCATCTAATATGAAATTAATTTGTAGGCTATAGCTTAAACTTGGCTTCATTATTTAAATTAGTGAAACCTTGCTTCTACTTCATCTAATTAATTCTAATGCTCGGAGGCAGAAGGTTTACCTATACATATATACTTTGCAACTAAAAATGTTATGGTTAAGAAATGAGTCGGGTCAAGTATATTAATTATGAAGATAGTTTTCTTAGCAAAAAAAAATAATAATAATGAATATAATAATAAAGATTTGTGCGCAATATTGATGCCTTCATGTAAGAAAATTTATAGTTTGACGAGGGAGAAAGAAAATAAAATGGCATGCAAAAAACAATGTTGTCGGCCAGTAATAGAAAATTATCTATTATCGTTGATGGCCATATCTCAATCTAACTTTCCCGTAGTACAATAATTGTGCTTGTTAATTAACAATTATATGGTCTTTTCCTCCCATTTTTCGTCAACATGTTTTTCTTAGTAGATATTACCAAAAAAATAAAAATAAAAAATAAAAAAAGTATTTTAGCCGGCCTAGAATTTCTTCAGTCTTTTTTCTTCTTCATTCTCCTCTTCATCTTAAAGTCGATTGCTCTATAGAGACGGGAGTTCCTCTGCAGTAGGATTTTTTTTTAATTTTGTATTTTTGCATGGTATTTTATCTTAAAAAACTAGATCTTTGAAGCTTTTAGGCACATAAAAATTGACACATATAGAAAAATTTACGCTGGGATCGGCGGACGGCATTTTGAAAGGGCCAAAAAATTATTCCTTGTAGCTTTTGCTTTTATTTCCATTACGTATGTACAAAATTATACGTGCACATCAATTGAAAAAGGTGCAATGCAAAACCCCTGTTGTTTTTAATCGAAGCAATGGTTTGATTGTTTTATTTTCATGATGAATACTTTGTTTTATATCAAACTTGATATTCTTACAAGATCTATTAGTTGTAACGTTTTGTTTGAATGGAGATATCATATTCATTTCAAAAACAAAAGCAAGTTTTTCTTAATCAAATTGAATCTAGTATTATACTTTGCATTATTCTTATTAATATTAGTCTTCCTAAATTAAATAATATTCTTGTTTTCAGTACCAATGTAAAAAAGGTGAGCGCGGTGACTTAATTTTCCTAGAGTCGACCTCCATAATTTCTGATGTAACAATTACGATCGTTCTTCCATATTTCCTTGACGAGGATATCATAGGAGTTTAATGTCTCACCAATAAATTATTTAGCATAAACACTTGTTGACAATATTTTTAAAAGCTTAACATTTAAATTATGATAAGAAATTGACACAGTTTTGATCTCAAGGAATATTATGCACTATATACATTGGTCTACATCGAAGACCAAGTTTTTCTTGTCCTCCTCCAGAGGATGCGCCAAATGATGAGACAACTATATAAGAAACCATTTAAAAATTGTTGTTGGCTAACATATAGTTGATAAAGGCATCTCAACCACATTTTTTTAGATAAATAGATAGAGCAGTAAATCCTCCGCTCTAATTTATAAATAGGAAAATCTCAATCATATGTTTTTAAGAAATAGTCATGGATATATATTTAATCAATTTTTTTTTAGAAAAATTAATTCGTACACATACACACGTACTCATGTATGCACGCGTGTATGTTTAATTATTAGTTTCATCCAAGACTAACATAGAAGTCAAGCGAGTTTATATATGTTTTTTTTTTTTTTTTTTTTTTGTATAGTACAATCTTCAAATCAAATTTGATTATGCAAACATAATACTACTAGAAATTGTGGTTTACATTACGCCTCTTTAATGATTGTTTTTCAAAAACTGTCGTTAAATTGCCATTAAATAGCCTCTCAGTTTCCTTTTTTCTTACAAGTGTTTAATTACATTTTTATAGTTTTTGCTATTATTGATTAAGTTTTTCAATTGAGCTAGCTCAATTGGTACTCGAGAAGGAAATAAAAACCTCTTAAGGGAGGTTTGAGGTTCGAACCCCAAGGACACGAAAGAAAAACCCTGAGGGGCCAGAGGGCCCTAGAGCCATAAGTCTGAGGGTTTTGCAAGGTGGGTCCTATGGAGACTTGAGGTGGGGCCCGCGCCGGACGCCACAATAAAACGAATAGGAAACCTATCCAATTATCTTTAAAAAGTCAATTATCAAAATATAATGATAAAATCTTGACTAATTAGAGGCAATTTACACGTGGGATTAGAGGGAAATTAGAAGAAGAATCAACAAATTAGCTCCTACTTACCATATATCAACTTTCAAAAGTAGGAAACCTTATCAATTAAATTCAAACTATCAAAAGTCAAACATTTCATTTCCTTAAATGAGGAAATAAATCCAAAAATATACCAATCAATCAACAATCATTATCCAATCACATAAAAAGTCCACTATATCAATTACACACATTCATATAATTTACATTGACACATAAACATATATACATTATAAAATATTAATAGTTATTTTCCACTACAATTATACAATAGTACAAAATATTGTGCACAAACCTCTATAAAATAAAATATGGCAACTACTAGTAATTTGTCTATCACACACAAATTTAACATAATGATTATCAATCTTCATTTCTTCATACGGAAGTCAACTACTACATAAAACATATATATACAAGTATATGATAACAAACTCACAATAAACAATATACAACATACAACTTATTTGTGTATCATATATTAGATAACATATAAAGATGTTATAGTGTATGATTCATGCATATGTGTGTATTGTATATTATATAAACTTATGTATAATTCTTTCATTCATGCAACACACACGGCAACAATAGTTTTAGTATATATATATATAATACCTTTGCATGAAGTTCTATCATCCCATAAACACATGACAATTTCATAAGTAAAAAAAATAAATGCATAAGCCCTAAAAATAAAAACACATATTCATATAATCTTAACTAGACCCCTAGCTTAAAATTTGGGGTGTTACATGTTTGACGCGTTTATTCGAAAACGCAAAGTACGTCAAGAATTTGACTTGACATTATGACAAACAGGCCAAGGATGGTATGTTTAGATATCTAGCGGATTCATCACAATAGAAGACTTTTGATGCTGATCATCTCAAGATTAGTGTAGAATCAAGAACTCTATATTTCTATTTGTCGACGGATGGAATAAACTCACATGGTAACATGAGTAATAGACATAACACGTGGCCCATAATACTTGTCAACTACAATCTCTCTCCAAAAATATGCATGAAGAGCAAGTTCTTGATGTTGATTCTATTGATTTTGGGTCATTAGCAATAGGGTATTGACATTGATGTATACTTGGCACTCTTAATTGATGACCTAAAGTGCTTGTGGAAAAAAAAAATTGAAGTTAGAGATGCTTACCGAGAAGAGACATTCACACTCCGTGCAATGTTGATATGGATAATAAATGACTGCCCCATATACGGAAATCTATCTGGATATTTGTTGAAAAGTCTAATTGGTTGTCTTATTTGTATGAAGGAAACGTCTTACAAATGGTTAAAGAATGGTAAGAAAACTGTTTTTCTAAGTCATAGAAGATAGTTGCCAAGAGATCATCATTACTATAAAGAGAGGAAAGCTTTTAATGGTAACATTAAAGAAAGATTCCCTCCTCGGCCTTTAACAAGTGAACAAGTATTTGAAATGATAAAAAATATAGAAGTAGTACTCGGGAAGAAAAAAAAACATAAGGATGAGCCATCGATAAATGGTCGTTGCTTAACATTCTGGGCAAGACTAAAGATGATGAAAAAGTATGGTTGGATCTCATGGAGATAGAGATTAAACCTAATTTATTTCTTGAGAAAAAAGAGAACCGTACTTACTTATCTTTGGCAAAGCACACATTATTTAAAGGGGTAAAAAGAAAGTTTTGTGAATGGCTTGCTTGTTTAAAGTACCAGACAACTATTCTTCAAACTGTAAAAAGTTGGTATCGGTGAAGGATTTGAAATTTATTGGCATAAAAATACGTGATTGTCATGTAATGATGAAACAATTGCTACCGCTTGCATTACGAAAAGTTCTAACAAAGGATATAAGACTTGCAAATACCAAATTATGCTTGTTCTTTAATTCAATATGCTCTAAGGTAATTGATCTACTTATGTGATATTCACTACAATCAAAGGTGGTGAAAACCTCCACCGTCATTATGACTCATCCAATAGTTTCGTAAAGTTAAGTTATGCAGACCGGTGTATTTGAGATGGATTTATCTATTTGAAAGGTATATTAAGGTTTTAAAGGGTTATATGAAGAACTAAAATAGTCTGAAGGGATGTATCATAGAAAGTTACATAGCAGAAGAATCGGGTGAGTATTTCTCTGAGTGCTTATCCATTGTAGAAGCAGTTGGGGTGCCAAAGACAATAAAACACTGAACCTAGAAGACTATCTATTAGCAACATTTCATTTGTAAATCGAAAGGAATGGAAGCAAGCATGTCTTTATGTCTTGTACAAAGCTAATGAAGTAAAGCCTTTCATAAAGGTTCACATGAAAGAATTAAAAAATTCAATCCCAAAAAGAGCAATAAATGAGAAGTGGTTGTAAGATGAACATAACCATACCTTTTGGGAGTGGATTAGAGCACACATCTATGCCAGGTACATCGCATCATAAGATGGAAGCATCTTACAAGATTTAAGGAAGCTAGTTAGAGGACCGTTGTTGATACTTAAAAGGGATACATCATATTCCATAAATGGTTACTTTTTCTACACTCGTGGAAGAGATGAGAAATATGCCGTCCAAAATAGTGATGTGATTCTCAGTGCCAAGGCTATGCATATTTCCTCTACAAAGAATAAGAATCTAATGTATAGGACCATAAACTGCTTTAGTATCATTGAATATATTTGGAAACTTAATTATTGCAGATTGCATATAGCACTTTTAAAAGTAAATGGGATGACAATAACTATGATAAAATAGATAAGGACGGCATCATGTTGGTTGGCTTTAGGCCATTAGGATACAAAAATGATCCCTTCATTATGGCATTGCAAGTAGTCTAAGTTTTTTATACAACGGATCCTGAAGATTTGGAGTTGTCCCTAGTCATGTGGATGAAGCCAAGAGTGGATCTTAATGGTAAATAAGTTGTCGTAGATTGCACAGACATCTCTATATTTATGAAGGGACTAACACTATTGGAAGAGATTGATGATTTTGGTGATAATGTTTCCTACTTGCTTCACATAAATGTCGACTTGACATGTGTTTTACGTCATTTTATTTCAATGTTGCATTTTTTTTTTTTGGATAACTTGCTTGTTTTTTTAAAGCTAAGGGATGTTATATTGAAACTTGATTTCATTGATTATGTATTTTTATGTGGTTAAGTTTGTGATAAAATACTAATAAAAAATTTTGGGCAATTGAATGTATAATATACAGATTGGTCACCCTGGGTAAACAAGGAAAAAGGCCTCAAATTGGTCATTTTAGACTAATTTTTTATGATATAAGTTTCCTTTAAAAATCATCGTGTAAACTTAAAAAAAAAAAAAGATTTTCATGGCGGTTTTAGTAATAAACTATCGTAAAAAAGTAAGCTTACATGATGGTTTTGTTGTGATAGTTTTTAACAAAACCATCGTGTAAACTAGGATTAAAATTATGCCATTATAGTCCCCTCCTAATTTTAAATGCTTGTCTTGTTTAAACAAAGCCCTATTCGAACATAAATTCTCAGCTCTCCCTTTTCTTTCTAACCCTCAAACCCCCTTTTTCCCCTCTAAACCCTAGCATCGTCACAACACCAATCGTTGCCAATGGTATCAACCCAAACCCCCATAACTACAACCCTGTCGTCGTCATCGCCATGCCGTCGACCCAATCCCCCACAACCCGACCCACTGTTGACCTTGCCATCCCTTGGCCAACAAGTTCTTTCTTAATTTTGCATGTAGGGGAATGAGTGTTTATGTTTGGCATTTTTCTTTTCAACAATAGACGTTAACAAGTAAATAAACAATAGTCATTTTAGTAATGCCATAGCTTTTTAAAAAATTGTTGTTAGTTGTACATTATGCTAGAAGAAAAAAAAAGTAGGTTTTTTTTACAACTAATGTTGAAAGTGATGTTAATTATAAAAGCAGTATTATATTTTTTTTTTAGTATTTGATGAACTATAGGGTTCAATTATTGTATATGTCACATTATATTATTAATTTTAATTTACATTGTAAAAAGTTGAACCTAATAATTAGGTAAATTAAAATTGAAATGAAATTAATAGTTCATTTTATTAGTTCTAAAACTAATTTTAATTTTGATTTAATTACTTTCTATATATGTTTGTGTATATGTTTGTATATGTGTTTGTGTGAATTATTTGGAGTTTAGTTTTAGTTTTAGCATTGTTAGAATATGTGTTTGTGTGAATTATTTGTTTTGTTGATTTTTTTAATTATTTTTTGTTTAGTTCTAGTGTTATTTGACATTTTTTCTTTAGTTAATGAATTGTTAGTTTCAATATTTAGATTGGTTTTGTTTTATTATGAATTATTAATTTGTAGTTAATTTGTTTATGTGTTTAGTTGATTAGTTTTAGTGTTTTAGTTTGTGGTTAGTAACATCAATTTGTTTTGTTTATGTTTTAAGTTTATGTGACTGTTGTAGTGATATCAATTTTGTGTATGTAATTGTTGTTTTAAATATAGGATTGTTTTGGATGAGGATTTGGTTTCGCACAGATAAAAATGTCACAAGAGAACAATAAAGAGTATATGGCATCTTCCTCCTAACATGGAAAAGGAAGAAAGAAGTGACAAAACCATGAAGAAAAACTGATTTTAGTCCCGAAGTTGATGGTGAACGGAGAGCAACTTTAATGAAAAAAGTTCATTGGTTAAGGGCAAAGGGATTAAAAATTGAAGTTACATTTGACGAAAAAAGCCAACCGGAAAGCACACCGAAGATGAACTAAGTAGTTGGAGTGGAGTTCTTAGTCAAGAGTATGTTCCAAAATGGATAAATGATTGGAGAATAAGGACTTGAGAGAAACAAAAAGATGTCATTTGGAGAGAGATTGATGCTAGTTTTACCGTGGAGGAATGATATAGAAAACCTGCTTTAAAGCTTTATGTAGAATTGGCTAGGGGGTTTAGGTCCGACCTCCATGTCATTTTTGTAGAGCCTTGCCTTTCCATTTTGGATTTGAATTTGAATAAAACAATATAGAAGTGGCCTCCTATGGTAGTATACTACTACCCCTCTATATTCAAGCAAGATTGGATGAAATTTGTCGAGTATTAACATTTCGAAGAATTCCAACTACATTTGGAACATGCAAGAGAAAGAAAAGCACGAAATCAGAAGTGCTCAAGTATAGGCCAAAGCATATATATATAGAGTACTTGAGCAAAAAATGGTATTTTAATATCTTACTTCTATTACATATATCAATGATTCTATTATTAATGTTTTACTAACCTAATAAAATACAGCTTGTAGATACTGGTGTGCGACCACCAAAAAAGAAGTTATGGATCAAATCGCCTTAAGGTCCTAACGAACATTTCAAAGATCCATCATTTGTAGAAATTAGCCAATTGATAGTAAGTTTATTAAACTCAAATCTTTAATTTACACTTTTATAACTTTTGAAACATATTAGGAGCAACTTGATTTGTTATTGTTTTATAGGATAAGAACATGAAGGAACAAACTCAAAGGATCTTTAACTTCATCGGTGATGATGACATATTGATGAGGGCATTAGAAAAATCGAAACATTTAGGATGTATTCACAATCAATCAAAGTCTATTAAGCAATCTTAATACTTCGATCTTCAGCCAAATTCAAAGGTTAATTCTAAAGTATTGGTTCTACGATGGAAAGTTGTTGAATTGTAGGGTCTTGTGCACTCACTAGCTACACAACGAAGTGTTGTACCAAGGGATGAGAACATCCCAGCAACTGTTGAACAATGCAATAGCTTTGAGGCTAGCTACACTGTTCATGAAAAACAAGCTTAAGTGTTGCCCCATGTTAAAGAGCCTGAAGAACATTAAGATTGCTAACTCTTTCTTAATGATCAAATTAATAGAGTGTATGTACTTGTTGCAGTTGGAAAGGCATAGATGGAAAGTCTTCCAATTAATACAGTCTATAGAATACTCTTAAGGGATGAAAACATGTGCGTTAACATTACCACCCCTAAAATCAAAGCAGCTAAATTATCATTTTTCCTTTTTTTCTTTTTTTTTTTTCTTTTTTTGGTAGTGTATGATAGAGAATTGCTTCCAATAACATATTTTTTGTAGCTAAAAATATGTATTTATCATTTTGTGTGTATTATGATATGTTATTGCAGCTAAATCCTCCTTTTTGCCTTAAATATAGCCTAAAAAGCCTTTGCCTTGCCTTATAACAGCCCAAAAAACCAAAATCCAAGCCTAAAAGTCCTCTACATAGTGAAAAATACTAAGAAAGCTAGGGCACGAAGGTAGGCCTTTGAAGGAGTTCTATACATGTCACTATTATCTTTATTCGAGTTGCAAACAAACTGTCAAAAGGGTCATACGTACGCCTCCGTGAACGCTTCCAACACAAATTTGTAGTAAAGCTTTGATTAAATGTCAAGTGTCTCAAACTTAGGGAAAATGGCAAAATCTTGTGCCAAAGAAGGTATCACGCATGTCAGATCTTCAGAAATAAAGAGTCAAATCTAGTCAAACTGTACCGATAAAACACCCATACTGTACTGATAAAACAAAATTATATTCTCAACCATAAAAATTCTTGTCAAACTTGGGGGCATTTGTATGCATTAATCAGTTGGAATCATATTCCTAGGAAAATGGTGGTAGGGAATATGATTCCTAAGAACCAAGATTATCACGTTTGGTTATATATGAGAATCTTCTATTAGATTTATAGAAATAATACATTACTGTGTCTAGTTGTACATAAGAATCTTGTATAATTGATAAAATAATTTATAGTATTAACATTAAATGTATCAATATAATATATTAGTACTAATATTAAATAATAATAATATAAATATAAATATAAATAATAAAATAATATTATATATAATTTAACATTATATTACTATGAATATTTAATGTTATTAATATCATTATTATTAAATAATTATTATTTTATATCAATATAATACTTTCTTTATATTATATAAAAATATTAATTTATAATAATCATAGAATTATTATTTAACAATATATTAATATTAAAATGTTGTATATAATATATAATATATTGATATGAATATAAATAATAATAAAAATATAATTCTTAATAATATATTAGTATTTATATTAATATTAACATTAAATAAAAATATTGTTATAGAAAATATTAAACATATTTAGCTATATTTTATATTTATGATTATTATAATAGTATTTATATAATTTAATA
>CAMOHE010045821.1:0-45413 GCA_946598075.1 Artocarpus hirsutus | reverse complement strand
AAGTTAAGACAATGGGCCCACTATTCATCTCAGGATTAAGATGCAATACAAATGATTGTCTAAAGTGAATCGATTTGCCAAGACAGAATTATTAATCCAAATCAATTCACTTTATGTCCCGATCCAACACATCGTCACCTATGACAACGTGCCAATGTTTCTATTCATGGAGTCCACCTCCGATGGTCAAGACAAACCATCTCCCAATAGGGATATAGACAACATAACAATCTTTACATGAATAAAGTGCCCAACTTTATTCCCTCGATTGCGGATCTTATGATTTAGACCGTCACCTTAAGAATCGTGTCTTCTGCATAATCTGTCCATCATATGTCAAATTCTTAAAGGTTTAGACCGACAGTCTTAGACTATTGTTTGCTTATCTTACATTTAACAAATATGAACGTAAAGAGGACAATATTTGGTATATAAATAATAAATTCTTTATTGATAAAAATGTCTCCAAAAACTCATTATATTTTTACTCCATTAGGGCATACATGTCTAACAAAAATTACACTGTGTGAATTTTGGGCCAAACAAAGTGGACTATCCTTGATTTGCTAATGGGCCACATGTCATGAAAAGTGGCCCAATAGCATGTTACCACCTAAGGTTATACTCATGGGTTACCATGAGTCATCAAAAAGGATAAGCAAGCCTTTAATGCATGCTTATCACAAAATTTCTTCTTCTTCTTCCTCAAGAACTCATGGTAGCCATTGAAGGAAGGTTTCAAAAATTTTTTCAACCCCAAAACTTTGCAAAAATAACCCCAAAACAAGTTTTAGAAGCAAGCTCAAGGATTTTCACAAGATTTAAGGTGAAATCCCAAACTTTTTAACTAGTTTTCAAGGGATTTTTTATGAGTTGAAGAAAAAATATTAACCCATGGTATTTTTGCATGAAAAGGAAGCTTATAAGGGAGTTCAAAAGATATTTGAAATCTAGAAACCAAAAGGAAGTTATTTTGGTAAGTTTTGGGTTTTAAAGTTTTAAAATTTTATGAATTTTATTTGGATTTTTATTCCTTTAAACTCATGAGGGTTTTTGAGCATATATTTAACGAAAATTCATGTATATGTGATGAATGACATGGTTAAGTTGTGAAATTTTAATTTATAGTGCAAAATGGTAATTTTTGCAAAAAAGCGTATTTTTGTAATTTTGATGATGGTTTTTGGAAAAATGAGGTTTAAGCATGAGGATGATTTGATTTAGGCATGAAACGGTTTCTACAAGGATAGATTTGCAATTTTGAAATGGATTCTTACAAAAACGCCTTAAGAACTAAATTGAAAGAAAATTTTCTTTCTCGACAGAATTAAAAAATGACCGAAAACACCCTTGTATAGTGAAATTTTAGGAAAAGTTAAAATACAAAAGTTATAGATCTCGACAAAAATGTTAGGCATTGTAGACGATTCGTCAAAAAACTCAATCGTTTGTAAGTTTTTTATTTTTCAAGAATTTGTTAAAAGTGAACAAGTATTAAAATGGCAAAAATGTCATTTTTCAAAAATGATTTAAGGTATGTTACTTTAAGTAAAAACGTTTCTTATGAAAAATAGAAAATTTTGGTGCAAAGTGACAAATTTTAGCCCCAGGGGCAAAATTGTCAAAATTTCGGTTTAGGGGCTAAACTGTAAAGTTTTATGAAAAATGGGCATAAGTGTGAAATAAAGTGATACTAGCCACTAGGACATTATTTTAAAGTTAATATGTGTATAGTTTTGTTAAAATAACGAATCGAGCTTAGATTAAAAAGTAGGGCGACGGAGGGCAAAATCGTCATTTTTGCTCGAATAACCTGAAACACTATAAAATGTCTCAAATAAGAAAGAAAAAGATTAGAAAGATTCTCGCCCTTCGTAAGTGACAATAGGACAGAATTAGATAAAAATAAGAAAACCATTGATTTTCAAGGTTGTGTATAGTTATACAACTCGACTAATTAAGTAACGAACGTTTTATAACGAGACGTATTGGAATTGGCTAATAGTTTTGTGATTGGCCAACAGGATCCTGTGAGTCTAGGAGAAAAGAGACCGAAGTTGATTTTACGGTGCTTAAAAACAAGTAAATACCATCCCTACCTATAGTATAAAAATATAGGTATAGAATGTGTGTATTTGTACATCGGAGTATATACTACACTGTAAACTTGTGTGTTTGCTATAAAATGGATACCGGTGAGTATACGATTAGAATACCTGAGTGTATAACATATTATGTATTGTTATGTACATTATATTGTGCACCTGTGTGTACAATGATGAATACCTGTATGTATAGAAAGTAGATACTTATACGTACTATGCTATGCATACGAATTTATGTATCATGGATAACATGTGATTATCACTTCATGCATGGTATGACAACCATATCAAATGGAATGGTAAATATGTCATCAGAAATTAAGAAGAGTGTCGTACCGACTCCCGAAACAAGGGGAGTTTAAAAGATAAAATACGGTCACGGTATTACGTAGACTTAAATGAAATTTTGCAATGGTACAAACACTCGGGCCCTAGTTAAAGATAAGAAATGATCAAGATAAGGAAAGATTATAAGAAAGCATAATTGAATCATGCATTCATTTGATTTTTCATGTGGGAATTATGGGACTTACTGGGCGTTAACTCATTAGGTATTTCATGTTGTAAGTATTCCGACAAGAAGGTCAGAATAAATCTCAATGATGAGTTGACGGACGGATGATGTGTGCAGATCGGGTATGGAGTCTGCTGCTAAATGTTTCCGTTGTGTATATTTTAAGTTGTTTTAAAATGAAATGTTTGAACAAAAAAATGTTATAAAAGTAAGAATAATTATATAAATATAAGTGTATGAAAGTATTTTGAAAGTTACCAAAATTATTGTAAGTAAAGCATTTATTTCAGTTTAAAAAAAAAAATTCCTAAATTTTTGCTCATAAGTAAGTAAGAAAGAGTTTTATCACAGCTCGAAAAGGCGACTTGTGACACAAAGATTGTAAAATTTAAGAACATAGACGCAAAAACCCCTTTTTTTAGTTGAAATTTCTTCAACATAGTTAATATAGTAGGCGTTTTCACAACTTATGGATATGCAAAGCATATTATCGTCTTTCAACTAGATATAGCAGGCATTTTTACCAGCACATGATACGGAAAAATAAATGAAATAAAAAATGATATCAAATTAAGGAGCAATTAGAAACATGAGTATCATTTAGGGAAAAAAAAAAAAAGAAACGTGAGAATTTAGCAAAACATAATATGGAATTAGTCCGTGGACTCTACCTTTCGTTTGGTTTTTCAAAGTCCACAACAAACTCCTCCACCTCTAGAAAGAAAACACCTTCACACTTATTCCTTTAAAATTAATTAATCTTTTTCCTAAAGTAATTGTATTAATTAATCTAAAAGCATAGTCAAGAGAAAACCGAGTAATCCTCTTGTTTTTCATTTTTCCTTTATTTTATAAATAAATAAATAGACTAAATGTCTTTTTCCCCAAAAGCAAGATAGAGACACAGTATCATACTGGCTTACCTTTATCGTAAAATTCCTTTTTTTAAGCTAAATTATAGATTAGGTCTTAGGGCGCGTGATTAAGTGTACATTTAGCAGGCCACGGGTAAAAAAGACAGAAAAATCATTTTCATATCTCATGTGTTATAACTTTGCCGCTAATAAAAGGAGTGTTTGGAAGGTGATGAAAACCAATGATGAGAACCACTTTTATTGTAACATGTGAGAGCTTTATACTATAACAATTTTTTTATTGTTACTGTAGCATGTGAGAGCTTTATACTGTTCATAATTGAGTTTGTGGCCACTTTGCCAAACACCTGAAAAACAATAAGATACAGTCTAAATCACAAAATGATGGTTCTTATTTATTATATAGTGTATTTTTTAGATTGAGTCTTATTATTTTATTAATAACAGGGTTATAACCGTAAGAGGTTAAATAATGAGGTGCATGAAAGAGTCATTTAAACCAATAACTTAAACGGTAAACAATATAAAACTTTTATATATCATAATAAAAAACTACAATAAATTTATATGTTATAATTTTTAAATCTAAATTAATAATTTAAACTGCACTTAGACAGCTCAACAAGACACGGTAATTGTAATGTAATGAATCAGGCATTAAAAAGGCCACAAAAATGTAATTAGGAAAATAGTGGTTGAGGGGCCCTCGTCACAACAACCGACGACTAATTCATTTTGGGTCAATGATGAGCCGACACGTCATATTGAAGGGGCAATCATGGTAAATTTTATTTTGACAACGGCAGTTGAAAATCGCAAGTCAGTGGTCAAGCTGGACTGGCTGAGAAGCTCCGCGTCAGCTCAGCGCAATTACTTAATTAAATTAACTAAATTAAACGTGTTAAATTTTCTTCTAATAGATGTTTCACACTAATACGTTAGATTAGATTAAACACAATTAATGATATATTAAGAAAAAAGAAAACTCTCCTAAAAAGGACTGTTAGTGAAGAGTAGTTAATTCTCTCTCTCCTCCGGCGCTCTTACCCTGCGCACCCGAATGATCTAGTCCTGCGCACCCTTCGCAGGCTTCCAACCTCAGATCTCTTCAAGCTTCGACTTTCTGTTGCTTTTCTGATTTCACGGTACGCCTTATCTTTTTTATTTATTATTTATTATTTATTTTTATTTTTTAAAATTTTGTTTGAGGAATATGAGCTGAATCGGACTTAGCAGAATCGACGATCCCGTTCGATTTTACTGTTTTTGGTTTATCTTTTTTTTGTTTTTTTGTTTTTTAAGAATCGAAACGAAGTTTTGAAAAGAAAATTTTCGGTGGTGCAAGGTCTTTTGATCGTATTCTCATACTTTTATTTTTAATTATTAGTTTTTGGTTACGGAAAATATTTAAGTTTTGTAAGGATCATTGGTTGTAGACAGGGTGGGACTGGGGGTGACTAGAATTCTGGAAGTACTAAATACCTATTTAGTAGCAAACAATTATGCACATCATTAAAAAAAAAAAAAAAGAGAGAGAGAGAATAATTTCGGAAATCATGACATTTGTGTGTCAAAATTCTATAGATTTTGTAAAACTAAAATTACAGTTTTGTCTCAATTCCTTTAGACCTAACAACTTGAAATTTATGAAATCAGAGGTGCCAACATTTTCTGTGTTTCATACAAAAGAGAATTACTTACTTCAATATAAAAGTTATGTTTTGTTTCAGAATGTGCTGTGACATAATTTGACAAAGGATGAAATTCCATTTCCAAATTGGAATTACTATTTTGTTCAAGTCTTTTTTTTTACCCCTAGGCCGTTTATTTTTATTATTATTATTATTAGTACTACTACTACTATTATTATTTTCATGCTTTGTTATTTTCCTCTAGAAAGGCGTGAAGTGGGGAACTGCCCATCCAATAGGTCATTGGATATAAGATTAGTGTTGTTCAGAAACATTTTAAGAGTGTTTGGAGGAATATTTTTTCATTGAGGGGTCTGAATTATGATGGATTGTTATTGAGATTATGGCTTTACAAAAAGTGGATACAGTTGTTTTTGTGATTTATGGCCACTCATTCACATCCATACCAATGGGTTATGCTTAAATGAATCAATTCATGCTATCTTTTAATGCCAACAATTTTTTTTTTAATAAAAAAAATATCATCTATTTCTTATCCTCCAATGTATCTTTCTATGCTGATAAACATAAACTTGTCTCTTTTTTCTATTTTTGCTTCCTCTTACGTTTTGCGTGTACCTAACACTAATGACGAATAGCTTATAATTAATTATAGCGGGTTGTTTTTGCAATCAGCTATTGTTGAAAAATCATGAGCTGCTTTGGGTGTTGTGAAGACGATGATATGCATAAAGCTGCCGATAGTGGAGGTGCATACCCAGTGAAAAGTTCATCAGGTATTTCCAGCTTTCTCAAGTAGAGGTCACTCATCAAAGGTGGTATCTTGCAATTGTTTTTCACTGCTCTGTTAATGTTTTTTGATTGCAACCTTTTTTTCTCCCACAATCTGCCAATGTTTTCAAAATAAAAATTAACAGGGTCAAATTTGGAGTTAAGGATTGATACTCCTCGTGATTACTTTTACTTGAGCATGTATAAGCATTTGTGTGTGTTTATCTCTTCCCCCTCCTCCTTCTCCGTCATCACTTGGCTTTTGTTATTGAGAATTATTTGTATACTTTCTCTTTACTTCTGTGGACATTCTTTTACCACCACGATAACATACTTGTTTTTGTTATGTAATATGTATTGTTTTACATGTACTCTTTTTGTTTTGTTTATAATTGTCTGCTTTTCTTTATGCCCCATTGTTATGAGATGACTCTCTAAGCTCCAAACTAAGTTGATTTTCATGACCCTAGGGAACGACGGGGGATACCATGCATCAGAAAGCGCACCCCGAGGTGCTCAAACAGTGAAAATCCAGCCCATTGAAGTTCCTGCCATACCAGCAGACGAGTTAAAGGAAATCACTGATAGTTTTGGGACTACTGCTCTGATTGGAGAGGGCTCATACGGAAGGGTATACTACGGGCAACTTAAAAGTGGCCAAGCTGCAGCAATCAAGAAACTAGATGCCAGCAAACAACCCGATGATGAATTTTTAGGCCAGGTTTGTACGGCAACATATTGTTGTTTTTCTCTCTTTATTCAAGATTTTGAAATGATTTTTTATTCATCTTCTAAATTGGTGTTAACCTCTACAGGTTTCTATGGTATCGAGGCTGAAACATGAAAATTTTGTCGAACTGCTTGGTTACTGTGTTGACGGAAATTCGCGCATTCTTGCCTACGAGTTTGCATCTAATGGCTCTCTTCATGACATTCTACATGGTATGTGAGACAACTTTGAAGGCCAGATGTTTCAAATGAGTTAAGACACTGCCTGCTAATTAGGTTACATTTTCTTAAACGTGGTCTCTTGATGCGTGACTAAATTAGAGCTCTCAGTCATGTAAATTGGTATTATGTGTCCATGCAGGGAGGAAAGGTGTTAAAGGAGCACAGCCTGGTCCCGTTCTGTCATGGGCACAACGAGTGAAAATTGCTGTAGGGGCTGCAAAAGGACTAGAGTATTTGCATGAAAAAGCCGACCCTCACATCATCCATCGTGATATCAAGTCTAGTAATGTACTGATCTTTGATGATGATGTTGCCAAGATTGCGGACTTTGATTTGTCAAATCAAGCTCCTGACATGGCAGCACGTCTTCATTCCACCCGTGTTCTAGGAACCTTTGGCTATCATGCCCCTGAGTAAGTCCTTTATGATATTTTCGAGTCACATTTGCATATACTTTGAATACCTACAATTCTATGTGGAATGAAAACTTTGACCTGACACAAGCCAACCTAACTTCTGAAGGTAGTAGAATTTAAAGTCCATTCCTTTTATCGACTTGAAGCATCAATTTAATGCTCTAAATTTTTCTGTTTGTCAGATACGCAATGACTGGACAGTTGAATGCAAAGAGTGATGTCTATAGTTTTGGTGTTGTTCTGCTTGAACTTCTTACCGGGAGAAAACCCGTCGATCATACGTTACCACGTGGACAACAGAGTCTAGTGACATGGGTACTAATCTCTTTACTGATTTGATTAGCAATTCTCTCTCTGTTCCAAAATTTTTGGACTTGGAATTCTGTCTTATGCAATTGAGCTGACTTTGTACTGGAATGTATTAGGCTACCCCGAAACTCAGTGAAGACAAAGTTAGGCAATGCATTGATGCAAGACTAGGCGGAGACTATCCTCCCAAGGCTGTTGCAAAGGTACTTGATTTGTTAGCTTTCGAAGAAGGGTGGGGTGTGGTTAATTGATAAAGAAACTTGTTTTCTTTTCTATGGATTGGGATATTGATAGATTTTAACGAGCACTTACTATGCAATCAAACCTCTAAATATTAGTACGCAATTTCTGTGTGTTTATTGCAGATGGCTGCTGTTGCTGCCTTGTGTGTTCAATATGAAGCTGATTTCCGTCCGAACATGAGCATTGTTGTTAAAGCTCTCCAACCCCTGTTAAATGCTCGACATGGACATGCTGGCGAAACACCAAGTTCATGAAACTTTTGATTTTCTCATCATGGGCTTCCATGCGGAAACAAAGGAATTGTTCCTGAACGTCTTGGTACATTGTTGGATTATGTTCTATATGATTCCATTGTTTACATGCATTTGATTTGTTTATAATGCCGGAGGGCTATTTTCCTGTCATTGTCATTATAATGTATCTATCTATGTATTTTGCCTTACCTTCCCCGCCCCCTCCTCCTCTCCCTTTGACTGGTTTGCATCTTTAAAATGGGGTTAGGTTTTCTGTAATGTTTAACAAAGAAAACGGTCGTAATTATTCTTGGGCAAGATGCAGTCTTTGTAAAAAATTGCATTGGAATGCTCTGAGATAGTTTTAGTCCAGATGTTGCCTTTGGAGATTGTGTTTGTATTATGTGATCAAACTCTAGCAAGCATGTAAATAGCTGGAGTTGGCTTTAATGGAATACTTATGCCCGTGGATACGAAAGAAAACGTTAGAGGAAAACGATTTTGGACCGGTCTACATATTGGGTGTGTTTGGCAACTTGTTGATGTTACAATGTAAAGCTTTTATATGCTCCATTAAAATTGTACCAACTATTAGTTCTAAATGTGTTATCAAACACACTCATCGTAAAAGTAAGACAGTCCTTAAACTATGAACGTTATCATTTTGGCTATTATTAAAATTAATGAAACATTTTTGAGATTTTTGGAAACCATAACATCCACATTGCAAAAGTGTTTCAATTTATCAGGATTTTTTAAAATGACGGTGAGAATATTTTTTTATGTAACATAATTATTTTGAGAAAACCTTCAGTTATTTTACATGTGGGAGGTGATTATTTTTGTTATGTTTTTTCATCAATTTTTTTAGGCGATTTTTTTGTATCGATTTTAGTGTCAAAGAATTTAAACTGCATATATATATTTGTATGTATATTAAAGTTTATATAAGTAATTTGTCAAGAAAAAGTTTACCGAGCAAAATGGTAAAAGTTTTTTTTTTTTAAATGAATTCCAAGTTGAAAATTTTGTAGTACCATAAAAGTAAAATTTAAAGGGTACATATATATATGTGCAAATCTTTTTTTTTTGGCTCAATGAGTTTTTACTGTAGTGTATGCAAATTTCACACTATATATAACTAAATTTATGATTTACACCCCTTGACCAAATACTTTTTTATTTAAAAAAAAAAAAAATAGAAACACATGACAAGGAAAAAAATACATTTAAAGAGAAAAATTCAAAAAAAAAGAAAAGAAAAGAAAAGAAAAAAGAGAACGACAACGTCATTATTGTAAGACAGACGACGCCGTCTGCTCAACGCAGTCAGATTTTGCCCGGGTTGGCCCTTGACAGATTTTTTGCGCGTTCTTTTCTTGTCCTTTCCTTTCTTCTTCACCTCACCTCACCTCACCTGCCCCTGTCTGTTTCTGTTTCTGTTACTGTTACTGTTAACTAAAATCTTCATTCAAACGAAATCACGCTTCGATCTCTGATCTCCATTTCCACTTTTCTTTCCTTTTTTTTTTTTTTGGTCTGGAGAAATTTTTGAGTCTTCTCTTGTAATTGTTCTAGGTTTCGACTACTGATTTGATTTTTCCCTCTTTCTTTCTTTCCTTTTTCCATGTTCAAAGTGTTCGACATTGCATTTCTTCTACTCGTTTCGGATCGATTCCCAGGTGACTCAACTCTCTACATTCTTCTCATTTTTCTGCTTTCGATGTTTTCAATCTTCTTCTTCTGCAATTGTAAATCCTGTTTTAATGTCAAATGTAGGTTGTTATTTCATATGGTTTTGATCCAGTGGTTTAATTCCTTGTTTAGTTTATTGTGGTCGCATCACATTGTTGCGTATTCTGCAACTTTCTTGGATATTATTCTTCTTCCAACTTCAATTTCCCATTCCCAAGGTTTCACATTATTTTTATTATCTATTAGGAGGATTGTTTATGATTTGCTCGTGTTTTATCTATCTCATTATTTATTATTTATTTTGCTTTATCTCACCATAAATAGGCCCGCTGATCTTACAGACTTTCAGCTAAGAACTTGATTAATTCATAATTGATATTAATATTTTGGAATGTTGCTAAGAACACCGGAAATATTGTGGCATAATCATTCTTCTTTTTTTAAAATCTTTGTTGCCCAACAGGTTTATGAGTTCTGGCTGTTGGAATTTCGAAGAACCATACAGTACAGTAGAGTGTTGAATGATTGAGATTACGGATAACTACTTAACTTTTGGCTTGAAAACGAAGCCTCCTCTTAGGAAATGCCATTACTGAGTAAAGGGTTTTTGTAGAATATATAAGTACAGTACAAAATGATCAACAAGCAGCATCTCTTAACGTATATATATCTTCTGCTTTACACCACGCTTTCCTCGGGGGTTATTCTCTACAACAAGGCAAGGCATATATATATATATATATATATATATATTTTGTGTGTGATAGACATTCACTGTTGCTATGTTGCTTTCTGTAAAATCAATTTACTCATTAGTTTCCGTTTCTTCCTTTGACTGTCTGCTCTTGAAAGAACCAAAAAAATTTTTTGAAAAAAAAAGGAGAGAGAGAGAGAGAGAGGAAAGCGTTATGATTTTCCTGCTATATTGATTATTGAACAATGGTCTTGTTTGGATTTTTGTTATATGCAGTGGTTCCTATCCACAAGGTACTTCAACTTTCCATATCCGATTACCCTCACCATGATTCACATGGGCTTTTCTGCTGCGGTGGCGTTCTTTCTTATCCGTATTGTAAAGGTATGACCCAATGAAAGCTTGTATTACCTTTTCTTTTGATGATCCTAGATTATGTTCCCTACTTCCTTTTAAGTTTTAGCGGAGTCACCACCATCAAATGCTCTTTTCTTTTTCTTTGAATAATGAAAAGTTAAATACTTTTAAATTATAATATTATGTACCCTCTGGTCCTAGTAGAACTAAGTAAGATGATGCCGGACAGAGATAAACACGTGGGAATAGAAACAAGCATGTGATGAGTGCTCTTGATGAATTATTATTCTTCATCATAAACTTCTCTCTCTTTAGCTGCTTGGTGCTTTATCGTTGAATTGAATGGTTACATTCAACAACCTACAAGTCCAGCACGACAAGACAACAAAGTTGTAGCATTGTAGGCTTGTAGCCTGTCCCAGAGTACATTCCTAATTTTTGAAGTTTTGCATTATATGTTGTCCATCTTGAGTAATACTCTTTTACAAGTGGGGTGTGTGGGTGTGTGTGTGATTTTTTTTTCCTCTCTCTATATGAGTTTATCAATAAACAGTATGAAACAAGGCATCTTAGGAATATTGCCTTTTCTTTTCTTTACGCTTTGGCAAGCTGTTTTTGTTACTCCTTTTTCTTCACCATAATATTATTACCGTTCCCTGGAAAAGTTTCTTACTTTTGATAGTTGTGCAGATTGTTTCTCCCATCAAAATGACATTCAAAATGTAAGTCTGCTACGAGCAGATCCTTTATTTCTTATCCCCATGGTTTTCTCTTGATTTATTTATTTATTTTTCTTCACAGATATATGACATGTGTGGTTCCAATAAGTGCCTTCTTTGCTTCAAGTCTATGGTACGTGGTTTATCTATATTCTTGAGTTAAATTCTTATGCGGTTGAGCAATTATGTTTCTTTTTCAGCAACAAAATTGGCTGTGTGATTGAGGCTTTCCAGGATTTGAGTTTGACGTATTCTAGGAGTTATCATCTGTCTACTTTACCAAAATGATTTTTGTCACAAAACCATAAGCACCATAACTCACCTAATTCCTTCACTCTGTTAGAAACTTGGGGATTAAATGCCACCCTGCTTGAAATCATGATTACTTTGCTTGTTGCTCATTCACTGCTATACTGATGTTCATTTTGTTTTGTTTGGTATTTTCAATCTTACCTAATCAGACTTTTGCTAAACTGATGCTTATAAGCTTCAGGAGCGAGTGCTATTATATTTTGTTAAATATCCTCTTACTTTTCATCTAAACAGTTTGTAATGAGCTTTGCACATGTGAAATTTCATCCAGAACTAAAATGCTTCCTTTTCTTTCACTTAGTTTTCTCATTTTGCGTTGTGCAACTGATCTTTAACTCCTTTTAATAATGTCTGCACAGGTTTGGCAATACCGCTTATTTGTACATATCTGTGGCCTTCATTCAAATGCTAAAAGCTCTAAGTATGTGAATAGTTTGTGAATATGACCTTTTTTCGGTCACTCAAGTGCTGAATGGATTTTACCTTTTTGTTATTTGGATTTTCAGTGCCAGTGGCAACATTCCTGGTGGCTGTTCTCTGGGGCACAGATGTTTTAAGATGTGATGTGTTCTTGAACATGGTGCTTATTAGTGTCGGAGTTGCCATATCCTCGTATGGTGAAATTCATTTTAATATGATGGGTACACTTTACCAGGTCATGGGAATAGTTGCGGAGGCCCTCAGGCTTGTATTGACACAAGTTCTTCTTCAGAAGAAGGGCTTGACACTAAATCCTATCACCACCCTGTATTATATAGCACCATGCAGGTACTTGGATTCTTTTTTTAACTAGACAGTAAGCAACTTCATACCGACCTCATGAAATTTTGTTTTGTCTCTTATCTATGTTCAACTTCAAATAGGAAGAGGGTATCATCTCAGCATTTGTTAATAGCAACATGTTTCAAATACTGTCCCAAAAAGCTACTTAAATCATGCTGCATTTGTGAATAATAATCTTTGCCTTCTAATTATCCAAGCAATTTGTGGCGCTTTGAATATATTAATCTGTGTTAAAACTGTTATTTTTGACTGATTTATTGTTGTGCTCATTGGTTATCTACTGTCTTGTGCAGCTTTGTGTTTCTGTTTGTTCCTTGGTATATTCTGGAGAGTCCCAGAATTGAAGTTGTTCAGATTCAGTTTAATTTCTGGATTTTTTTCTCGAATGCTCTTTCAGCACTGGCATTGAATATTTCAACTTTCTTAGTAATTGGTAGAACAGGAGCAGTAACTATTCGTGTTGCTGGAGTCATGAAAGACTGGATATTGATTGCCCTTTCAACAGTTTTATTTCCTGAGTCCGTAATTACAGGTCTCAACATAACTGGTTATGCAATAGGTATGCCTTCTTCAGCTTAAGTTTGAAAATTCGTTGTTGCTTTTAGTTATACAATCTAAAATGATTTTTTTTTTTCAGCTTTATGTGGTGTTGTTGTGTACAACTATTTGAAGATGAAAGATGCCCGTGCATCTCAACTTCCTTCAGGAATTAACCCAGATAAGCCACTAGAGGTGTGAAATTCTTTTTACCTTCTTGGGCTGATGAGCATTTGTTTTTTAAAGCATGGTCTATAATTTAAGATGTTAGATTAGAGTTTCAAACTTACTTTTGTGAGCATGGGATAGTTTAATATTGCTTCTGAAGGTCCCAAAAGTTCTTTGCATATAATGCAATGCAAGTAGTGTGTTTGGTGAAAGTGCGTAAAAGTACTTTGCACAAGCACAAATGCACTTCTATAGTTAAATTTTGAGAAGTTTTAACTTCTGTTTTGGCTTCTTCTTGTGTTACGAGTAAAAGTAGACCTTGCAAGGGCACAACACTCCCTAATAAGCTTTCTTTAGATAGCTATTTTATGGCTGGCCATTACAACATCTCCAATGCAATACTAAATTGATGTGTTAATAGCAAATTTAGCGTTTGAGTATAAAAATATACTCTCTAACGCAATTCCATTTTTAACGTTAAATTGCTATATATGTACGCTAAAATTTGTGACAAATTTGGTAGTTGAGTTCTATTAGTTGGTATATTGACTTTTTGTTTTAATAATTACAACATTTTTTCTTTATAATTATTTTAATATTGAAAGTTTACTTTTATAAGTTTCAAGGTTTAGTAATTATGACAAAAGACAAATATGACATTTAGAATAATATTATGTATTGAAGCATAAAAAAAATAACATATCAAATATGTTATTTTTATATTTTTTGATTGCAAATATAATATTAGCATTGACATTTGCATTGAAGATAGTCTTAGTATTAGCAACTTGTGGAGAAACCTTCCCTTTAGAAACCTTCCCTTTATAATTGCACGTCTGCGGTACTAGGCATATAGGCCTTGAGCTCAAGTTTCATCGGCACACTACATCAGCATAAAGCTACGGGAGTTTCTTAGCTTAGTGTTAGATTTGTGATTTTTGTTTTGCCATGGTTCTCCAAAGCCAGATGTCCGGCTGTCAGCATTCAGGGAGAATCTGTTTTAACTAATGAGTATTGGGTATGTTAGAAAATTTATGCGGCTCTTCCCCATTATTATGTGCTTTTCAGGAGCTGAAGATAGAGAAACATTGTGATCTGTACACACCTGACGACATTGAGAAGACCACTAGCAATGTCGGAAGGAGCCGGTGGAATGTTGCTGCAGCCGATTCTCGTGTAGATGAAGAAGAACCTCTAATTCCTTTATCAATGTCTCATCTTGGCAAAAGCCAACTTAGTAAAATCCCGAAAAACAATTGCAGTTAGAGGGCAGCAAACGCTTAGACCACATTTTTTTTGTTTTTGGGATGAGGATGTGTCATTTCTCTTTTGCAGAGCATCATGGTCAAAGTTAGAAAGTGATTCATTCTTTGCTCTCTCTCAGTATACTGTGAGTTGTAATTCTTGTTTCTCAATACGTATTTATCTTGTTTGTGTGGGAGTTGATATGCGACGTCAACTATGACAAACCAAATGCGAACATTTGGTGGTTTATGGCTAGCGCATCTTTCTCTTCATATTTAAAGCATTGCCCACTAAAACTAAACTTTACTTTCTTTGTTTCTTTTTTCTTTTTTTTTTCTTTTTTTTTTTTTTGAAATATATGTTTATCTTGGTTTCCAGTGGATGGGATGGTGCTAATTTATAATTTGAAAAGACCGGATTTGGTCTGCTGGAATAGAGTGGTATGGATTAGGGTGGGTTTGAAGTTGGAGAGTTGTCAAAACTCGTTAAATATTTTACGAGACTTCAGTTACAGGACATGCGTTGTCGCATGCCCTTTTTGTTTTAGAAAATGCAAAAAGAATGAACTTTACGAGGAAAGGCTCCATTTCTTCGTGGAAAAGAAAATAAGTATTTGCCCGATTTCAATGGATAAATGATCATTAGCCTACATGGGAGGGTGGTTTAAAGCTTAAACCATTTATATTATAAAGAAACCATTTATATTATAATTTTTCTTTATTATAACAAATAAAAATTTTATACTATTTATAAGTTACACCAACATTGATTTAAACTATTCTTTGAGACACCTGCCTGTAATTTTTTCTGCCACTCACACGGGGCACTTTCTTGTCAACTGGTGTACAACTCCAAGAGAAGAAGCGCGTTACTGTGAATTGCAGGGGCAAGATGGTCAACTAGCCTGTCCTTCCTAGAATCTATCTCCGACACAAAGCAAAGCAGTTATAGTGTTATACGACTTAAAACCATTGCCGTTTGCGGGAGAAGAGAAGAAAGCATCTAAAACAAAAGGACGAAACGTCCCCTCCCTCCCAAGTCTCCAGAAAGAGACAGACCACTCTTCTTTCTCTCCCCTCGTTTCCCTATATTTGATTCGCGATTGTGTACATATACATATACATATACATACATACACATATAAAGAAAGAAAAGAAGAGAAGAGAGGAGGAGAACGGTGAAACTGAAACTCGATCATCGAGACGCTGGTAGATGCTAAGAAGAAAAAGAAGAAAAAGAAGCAGCAAATCAGAGATCCGTTAGGGTTTTCTACGACAGAAATTGAGAAAATCGGACATCGGCGATGGGTGGAGATGTGAGGGGCAGCAGTAGCGGCGGCGGCGGAGCGATGGGCGGACAGGCGGAGGCGCAGTACGTAGGGGCGAAGACGTCGGTGTGGTGGGACATAGAGAACTGTCAGGTACCAAAGGGGTGCGACCCCCACACAATCGCTCAGAATATCAGTTCCGCCCTCGTTAAGATGAATTACTGTGGGCCCGTCTCCATCTCCGCCTACGGCGACACCAATCGCATCCCCGCCTCCGTCCAGCAAGCCCTCTCTAGCACCGGCATCGGCCTTAACCACGTCCCCGCCGGTACTCTCTCTCTTCTCGCTCGCTCTAAAAATGTGTTTTTTTTCCCTCTCTTTTTTGTTTTTCTTGTGTTATTTTAGTTTATTCTAGTTTAATCGGCCTTCTATTTAATTTAGTCCTCCTCTTTTGCACCATTCATACGCGCAATTTCATCATTTACTTCCTAGGGTTTTTTTTTTTTCCTTTAATATCCTTACTCATCTTAAAAATGTATTTCTTTTGGTTCTTAACATATGCTCGCGTTCGTGAATTTGTCTTAAATTTTCTGTGCTATTTACACTATTCACCAAAATACAGAAAAGAAGTTGATAAAAAACAAAAACTAGAGACATTTGATGTGATCTGGTCCATGACATGTCTTATAAAAATTTCGCCCTTTCTAGGATGTGTCATTGACTTGTTTATGGTTTTGGGTACAGGTGTGAAAGATGCGAGTGATAAGAAAATTTTAGTTGATATGCTGTTTTGGGCGGTAGATAACCCTGCACCTGCCAACTATCTGCTCATTTCTGGCGATAGAGATTTTTCAAATGCTCTCCATCAGTTGCGAATGAGAAGATATAACATTCTTTTAGCACAGCCGCAGAAAGCTTCCGCTGCCCTTATTGCTGCTGCAAAGAGTGTGTGGCTTTGGACGAGCCTCTCTGCTGGAGGACCACCACTTACAACTGGTGAATCATCTCAGCTTGCGAATGGTAACCAGCCTTTTATTCCTGAAATACCCCAATACCCGGTGTCTGAACCTTTCCCTATTAGCCAACCCATGGCTCACCAAGGAAGTCTTCCATTAGGGACTCAAAAGCCTATTAATGTTGGAAGGTTTGTTGATCCCAAGAATAAAGGGAAACACATGAAGAAAACTCAAAGTCAGCCCGTCATGTCGAGGGCTTTAAATGTCCCTGTAGGAATACAAGAGAATAAAGATAATGATTACCCTTTCCAAGCAGAACATACACATGCAAAGCAGTTTAAGAAAGCACCCCACGAATTCTTTGGTGGTAGTGGCAGTAACGGCAATAATGTTATAAGCAATCCCCCTAATCACTACCCTCCTCCTATGATGCCAAACATCTCCCATATGCAACCTAATTTTGGACCTGATAACCGATTTCCTCCGAATCCTCATAATCATGGTTTTAGGCCAATTCCTCCAAGACCCGATGGCCCTAGATTTTCTTCAGCTCCACTTACGAATGTGCCTGATATCGGTAAGTTAAGTATTGGCGAATACAACAGCTATGTGCAGAACCCACCAAATTTTCAGCATCGAACTGGAGGAGAGTTTAAACCAAGGCCTCCTGAGTCACTGAATCCACCTAGTTTAAATGGGCCTCATAAAGGCCATAGTTCCCACGGTGGACAAGTGTTTCACCATGATGCTATGAACAATAGGTATCCTCGAGGTCCTGAATATTTGCCTTCGCAATCATCTGCCAACGACAAAGTTGCAAACAATGTTCCTAATAATGGTATCTGGGGAACACAAGGATGTGCACCACCTTCAGAATATGTTCAAGGTCTTATTGGTGTTATCTTACTTGCCTTAAACACACTGAAAGTTGAAAAAATTATGCCTACTGAAGTAAACATTACTGATTGCATTCGACATGGGGATCCAAAGCACCGCAATTCTGATGTAAGGAAGGCTTTGGATTATGCCATTGAGCAACATATGGTAATGAAGCAGAACTTAGGTACCGTCCAATTGTACGTTGGTAAAAATGAGAAATTATGGAAGTGTGTAAACCCTATAGGTGGCAATCTTAATCAGTACCCAAAAACCATGTGGGATAGGATACAGAAGTTCATGACTTCCTCAAGTGGACGTTCTGCGGTACTGGCTTCTCAAAGCAGGTAATTGCAATTATAGGCTACATTAGCATTTGACACCATTTCATTCAGATTGTTAGGACTTTCAGATTCCAGGAATATTAATGAGTTCTGATTATAAAATAATGCAATCTTTTTTCTCTTTTCAGATACGAAGCAGCTTTAGTTCTAAGAAAATCATGCTTAGAAGAACTTTCCTTGGGGGAAGTGCTCCAGGTCCTGAATATGATTATCAACATGAAGAAATGGATCACTCATCACCAGTCAGGATGGCAACCAATTACCATCACCCTTGCGGAGAATAAACCTGATATGTTTACTGAAACTGGTGCTTGATTAAAAAACAAGAACCCTTTGGTGATGGAAATGAGGATTTAAATTTGCTACATAAGAACATTTTCATTTTCTTTTTTGGACCGCGAAGAATGATGGATCATCACCTTTGGAAGAATTACAACAGTCTATGAATATTTGGGAAGGCAACTCTTAAATCACAAATCAAGTAAGTAGGAGTAGGTTTAATTTTGTACTTCTGTTTTTTTTCCCCCAATTTGCAAGGTTACTTGTAAGCTATTTACACAAAAAAAAAAAAAAAATCCCAAATGTGGCGCGGTCACCTGTTGCATAATCTCATTTTTCTTGGGGCCGAGAAAGTGCAGCAATGAAGCCGCCTATTTTACAACAGTGTTACCTGTTTTCCCGTTACAAGTTCAATTGGTTGAACGTTTTGGGCTATCTATAGCCCATTTAAACCGTAAAATTTCAAAGGACCAGCAGTGGAAAGTCTCAGCATATATCGTGGCAAGCATGAACCTACGGTAATGTTGCGCCTGGATTGGGTGTTATGCTGTATGTTCTGCGGGCCGTCTGTTTACTGGAAATTGAGTTGAAGGTTTCTGAAGCTAGTGCACTCTCAGGGATATGTGACAGAGGAAGAGGTCTTCCATGTTGGCCATTGTTTCTACATAGGGCTTGAAGAAGTTAGTTAGTTGTAGGGAAGCTTGTGAAGCAGCTAAAAGTAAGCAAGAAATCATGTATTACTCTTGTGTTGGAGTCCTTTTTTTTGAGAAGTTACTCTAGGGTCATATGGTGGATGGTGGTGGAGTCGCATTCTGCAAGTACGTGACTGGAGGTATGCCTACAATTTTTATGCTTTCAAATTCGGAACTGCTTGCGCCAAAATTATCTGGATCGGAGAAACGAGGACAAGAACCCGGGCAGAAAAAGGTTATAATTTCATTCTCATGTCATTCCAACCCATTTCATCCTTGCACAAGTTGTTGGCGAATGCAGGTTGGCTTGGACCTGGGACTCTAAAGCCTGCAGCAATTGCTAATTAGAATATGTCTTTTAAGCGGTTTGTACTTTTCTATGTGCTATTCTGTGTAATTATGGCTGTGAGTTGTTGGATTGGAGCCTTTTAGTTGTAGTCCTATTTGTTAATACTGATGAAATCGAATATGAATTTGGATTCAGACCTTCTGAAGTTCGAATTTTACAACCGTGTTCCTGCACGCGTGAGTGTGCACCGTAAAGCAGTGCCGTCGTATGTCGATCTATGCAGCGATCACCAGCTAGAATGCATCTATTTCTTGAATGCTGCTTTTCGTTTATGACAAAGGAGGGATTTGAAATTTGGTCTAGATGATTATCTTTACATGTGATTTTTAACTAATTTATGCGGTTTATTAGCAGTAGTAATTTCACATTTATTTCTTCAAAAAAAAAAAAAAAAGTTGACTTCACATTTATGTTGGAGCTTTAACAGGCCGTTCGAATTCAATTGCCTACTCCAAATTGTATTCTAAATCGTCTTTCAGCAGCATCTTTTGGGCCATAACGAGTGCTTAAAAATTTCTTTGGTTTTGACTTTTGCGAGCATCCTTTACATCATTGTCTTGCGGCTTTTTTGAAAAAAACAATTGAAAGCAACAGTATTAAGTATTAACAGTTTTGGTTTAAAAACTATAACATATGAGAGTTTTATATTATAGCAGTTGTTTATTTTTTACTATAACGTATAAAAGTTTTACATTGTTTATAATTATAACTGATGGTTTCAAACCGTTTTTGTTAAACGACCTATATAGCGCATTTCTATCAATCCAGCAGTCCTCATTCAAAGGATGTCGTTTTTTGAAATGTACGACATGTTTTATTTAAGGTATGTAACGAGGGTTTTTTGTTTTGTTTTGTTTTGTTTTTGTTTTTTTTTGTTTTTGTTCATTCAGTTCGGTTGTCTTTCAAATACAAACCACAAATGAAGCACGGAATGTAGCATTTATTCGACCAAAACGGTGCTTGTTGTTTTGTCCTAGTCCAGCATTAGCACCACTCTCATCTAATTGAAAAGCAATATGTTAATTCAAAAAGTTAACCACCACCGAACTTTTTAACTGATAATGAGCAAATAAAATGCACGACAATAAAGTGAAAAACACCCAAGCTCCTGTTACTTGTTGCCATAGAGACCATGAGAAACGGTTGCTGACGAAATGGAAAAAATACAAGAATATTGATTAAAAAATGAAATTGAGAATCAATCATATATGCAGAGGAGGGCACCATGGCAGCAAACTGGCAAAAAGTTGTATAATGGACTGCAAAAATATAAGAGAAACAAGAGATGTGCCGCCTTTAAATCATGGGATTGTATAATGGGCTACATTTCAGAAGAATGTCACTACAAGAAAAGAGGCTTTAGCGACGGCATTAGCATTGTCATCGGAAATTTTATGTTGTCGCTAATAAGCTTGTTGCTAGAAAACTCTCTTGTTTTCATTTATTTATTTAGTAACGATCATTTGCTTTGGTACCCACCAGAAGGCCAAATCAAGGAAGAAAAGGATTGTGAGAAGGGTATACTTCCTTTTGCTTTCTGTAAGCCCTGCAAGCAAAAAAGAGATAATTGGAAGAAAGAAATGGCAAAAACTGTTGGAAAAGAAAGAGTGATAACATCGGGGAGTTGAGGATTAAACCTGGTAACATTAAATCCTCCAAGTGCGACCGTTCCCAGAACTAGAAATAGGAAGGGCACTTGAACCAAAGCGTGATTTCTGTAACTTCCCCCTTGTGCCCTTGGAACTCCAGTTTTCACAACTCGCGCATATGTTGCTAATCAAGATTTATCATTTTTCCAATGAAGAAGAAAGCGTATTAGCCCTTTTTTCTTTTTCATGAAGCAAAAAGTACCACAAAAAATCTTTATTTAGGAAGCAACTACCTGAACTTGAATCTTCTCCTCTACCACCTGCAAACAATTTAGTGGACGAGTCAAAATCTTATAATCTGTAGCTGCCATTGCAATTATTTCTGTCACGTAAACACAAGAGAGGAATTCTACATAATAATCCTTCTAACAATGCGATTATCATTCATATCATGGCGGCTGAAATAACCATGTGATGGACTTATGCCAAGATTTTTTAAGTTGAGTAATTCATTTGAAAACTTATGGGGTCCCCCTGTAATTAACATGGCAGTCTATGGAAAACCTACAACCATACACACAAAACCACAGTATCTCAAATTTGAAGACAATGTCAAAGGAAAACAAATGCCAGCATTGCCAAATAATAAAACAGTAAAAAACTCCAGTCAGAGGCAATGGGAGATTGCACTAACATAAGAACACCAGAACTTCCTCCAACTTGTCATTGCTAGTAGTCTAAATAAAAGACGGTGTAATATTTTGGAATTCTAAGATACAGAGGGATATCAATCCATATATATGGAGAGCAGAGAATTTACTCGACAGCAGGCAAGTGTAAGCTTCTGATATCTGCAGTAAATTCATTTCTTGAGGTCAGAACCATTCCACGACAGCAAAGGGAAATTCAAATATCATTGTGAAATGAAAACCAACGATTAAGAGGTCATTTAGGAAACACGTTGAAACTTGAATTTGAAACCTAAACACCATAACATGTGAGAGCTTTACACTGTAGCAAGCTTTTGCTTTCCACTGTAACAAATGAAAACTTTACACTGTAGCAAATTAAACTTATTATTTTGAACATTTTTTCTGAACGAACTCGAAATTTAAAAAGAGCCTTTCTTCTCCCTTTATCGGGAAATGTAAAACTTATACACATACACTTGATCTGAATAACAAAACAACATGAAAAATAAAAATTTCGTCTTGACTGTGTTTAGTTAATGCAATTCAACTTCTTATTCCTTCAACACAAAAACCACCATATAAGAATACCAAGATTAAAAAAAACTAATAATAATAATAATAAAAGCAGCTTTATTTGTACCAATTTGAAGTTAGACTCTGCAAAAGGCTTTTGCTGATGAGCTGGGAAGAGGTCAGGATGACACTCCCATACCTTTCTTTTGTAAGCTGCTTTTACCTACATTCAATTACACCTCCATTCAATTACTATTACTATTCAAAAATCAAAAATCAAAAATCTAAAAAAGAAGTTCTACCGAAACTGACAAAATATTCAACATCATCCCATTTTAACATCGCCTAAGCAAAATTTGAGAACTGGGTCAGCCCAAAGATCAAAAATTGAGTTTCGCGGTGCACCAGATTAAGGGGATGATGAAGGAAGCATAAAACAAACTCTAAAAAATGAGAAGATTTTAGTATCAGCCACAAGCAGATTAAATATATATATATATATATATATATATATATATGGTAGTTTAACGTTAATTTAAAAGCAGAATGATCGAAACTTGGTACCTGAGAAGGAGTAGGCCGAGAATTCGAAGGGAATCCAAGCAAAAGCCTGGCTTCATCACCCTTCATTTTTTCTTTTCTTTTGTTCTTCCTTTTAAAAAAAAAAAAAAAAAATTCCTTTCTTTTTCGTGTTTTTGTACTGGTTAAAATCCATCGTTTGAGAGTAAAGGCGTTGAAATATCTATAGGAGAAAGTGCAACATTAGTTTGACTTTTTTTTTTTTTTTTTTTTCGGGTTTCTTTGAAGCGAAAACATTAGTTTGACTTTATTACTAGATTAATAATCATGCGCTTTATTTTTTAGATGCCAAATTGACAAGCAATAGTCTGGAGAAAATCCCTTGGGTAGTTTTTTTTTTTTTTTTCTACATACAGAGAGAGAGAGAGAGAGAGAGAGGAAAATCGTTTCGGAGAAGCACTAAAAAAAAGGTTTCCGAAGCATTAGGTACTTCAGATTATCGTCGTTGATGAGGCTGCTGTCGTTTTCAAATAATGTCGTTTTTTATGTCACCGTCGTTTTTCTGAAGTTATTGTGGCCTCAATTTCTTTCTGTTCTTCATAAGTTTTCAGTGAATTCTACCGTAGGGTACAGTACGATAAAAGCATAGGTTCTTTTTTTCTTTTATTATTATTATTTTTTTAAGATGCCCTTACTGCATATCTTTCTGTACCAATATTTCTACTTTGATCCATCTGCTAGTTAAGTGTCACGTGAGGTGAGATGCACGTGGGAATAAATTTGTAAGTTCTATACCATATGTAATGTCCAAAAAATTTATTAAGTGTGATTAGTATATAATTTGGTAGATTAATGTGACTAATTATAATTTAAACTTAATCTAATCATTTTATGACTTTTTCGTAATAATTTCACTTTTAATTATTTTGTTAGTTATCTCAAATTTTAGAATTTGTTAAAATTATCATAATAAAATTTAGCATTTTGTTAACTCATTTTAAACAAATGTTGATATCATCTATTTAAACTTATTTGTTTTTCAAAGTTAGATATAATAAAAAAAAGTAATAAAATAATTTTAAAACAAAACAATTTATCAAATTCCTAATAAGTCCCCTCTTGAAACCATATGCTGGACATAATTTCCACCTTGAAACCACTTTGCCCTTTCTCTATTTATTCGCTCCCACTCACTCTCACTCCCTCATACTGGCCACTCTCTCTTTCTCTCTCTTCTTTTTCCTCTCTCTTTCCTGTTTTTTTTTTCTCTTATTGTCCTTGCATAATAAAATTCAAGCTCAAGTACTGCACCATCTCAACTTCATTTTTTTATTGATCTGAGGCCTCAAAATTGAGCTGCATTAATCAAATTCCTTCCAAATTCTTAACTTAAGGTCAGCTCTCTCTTTCTTTTCAAAGTTTCCAAAATTTACTTTAATTTGCCTAAATCTTCATGCATGTTGTAATCTGAAGCTTGATGAGCTAAATAACGTTTAATCTAAGATTGTAGAACATGTTTCACCATAAATCTAAGCTTCATTTGAACTAAAACCAACTTGATCAAGTTTTCACATTTTCTTAAATTTTTAAAATAAATTGTGAAATTGTGTTCAAATTTGGAGATTTTGTTTCTAAAGGATTCATAATTGTATTTTAGTGTTTTTTGCATGTTCTCTAGGTCTGGATTTACATTAAGACATGTTAGATCAAGCTTTTGAGCTCGGGTTGGTCAAGGCTCGAAACCTATAATTTTTTAAATTTTGACAAATCAACAGGCTAAACTCATGCTTCGGCAGGCCGAAGCTATACTTTGACAGGTTCAATTCAAACAATTCGGCAGGCCGAACTTAGACGGTCGGTAAGCCAAACACAAACAGTTTGGTAGGTCAGACCTGAGTGGTCAATAGGCCGACCGAGCTACATAAAAAAAGGTCATTTCTCACTAGTTTTCATCGTTAAATGATAAAAAGGGATTTTGATTTTGTGACATAATTATATAGACTTTAAAGGCACACTAAGCCACCATGGAATAACATATTAATGTAGAATATTCTAAATTAGATATTACAGAATCTAGTCCACGTCTAAGGTTGTTCGCAGTTCCAAGAAGCTGACATGTAGTGAACTAGGACTATAACGACCTTAGGAGATTCATTAACAAAATTCAATATTAAATTAGATTTAATTTACCCTCATAAATCATATTTTTGTAAAAATTATGATAATATATAATAAACAACGTTAATAGAAAATTTCATTGTAAAGTTGATACGATGTTGGATATTACTAAATACAGATTTTATGAGCTAAAAAGCTCAAAAATTTGTAAATGATATCCATGAAACGAATTTTATATCACAATTAATTATAATATTATGATATAAATTAATAGGTGATTAATATCAAAATAAAGTAGAAAGTATGCCAAAACCCTAAAATAGTGCAAAAGGGTACAACAAAGTGTAAACACTACTAACGTAAAAACACATATAAAAGTGAATCAAAGAATACGAAGGATATTTAATACAGTTCAAGAATGTGTTTTTCAATGGTTTCACCACAACGGTATAAGAAAAATACTGTGTGGTAAAAAATTACACTATATAAAGTGGTGGGTCCCACTAAGTAGACATCCAATGGATTCTTATTAGGCCACCATACCATGAAAGGTGGCCCAATCACAATTAGCCACTAATACCCATAATAATTAACCTAGTGGGTGACTCAACCATTCAAAACAAAAAAAAAAAAAAAAAAAAAGAGATAAAGATAAGTCTTAAAGTAGCAAATTCTTTATTTCCTCACCCATCCATATTTGATAGCTATAAAAGCCTCTCTCAAAAAATTTTCCCAAACCTAAATCTTTGCATATTGACCCCATACAAGTTCTAAGAAGTAAAGCTCAATTTATCAATTTTGAGGTAAAAATCTAAACTTTTTCTCAAATTTTCCTCTTGGTTTGGGAGGGAATTGTGACCAAAGATTTTCTTATATGAAACATGCTTAGGAAAAAGTTTCAAAGAAGCCCTTGGAAGGCTAAGATAATAAATTCATCTATTGGTGAGTTTAACTTCTCAAATCTAAAGTTTATTTGGTTTTTGGTTTGATTTTGATTATTTCAAAAGGCATATGGATATCCAAGCAAGTTTATCGTTTGATTGTTTAGGTATATGGTTTATGATGTAGATGTGTTGTTGAAATTGGGGCTTAAATGTAAAAAAGGGTCATTTGGTTTAAAATAGGTTAATTTTATAAGTTTGATGTTAGTTTTGAAAAAGAATGGTGATTGGCATGAAAATTGTTTGAGAAGATAGTGAAACTACATAAACAGTGGCTAGAATGCTGTTTTAAAGTTGATTTTTACAAAAACTGCCGAGGGACTAAATTGTAAATAAAATTACATTCTCAACAGAATTGAAAAATGACCAAAAACTCCTTGCACAGTGGAAATTTCAAAAAATTCAAAACACAAAAGTTGTAGATCTCGACGAAACTGTTAAAAATCATGGATGGTTCGTCGAAAATCGCAGTCGTTTGTAAGATATGGATTTTACAAAATTTCTTAAAATTGAAAAAAAAAATTTCAAAGGGCAAAAACGTCATTTTGTAAAAGGATTTTGGGTATGACATTTTGAGCAAATATGATCCTTAAGGAAAATGAAAAATTATGGTTTAAAGAGATTATTTTTACTCCTGAGGGCAAAATCGTCAAAATTTTTGAATAAGGGGTGAAATTTTAAAGTTTTGTTAAAATTGGCCATTAATGCAAAATACAAAAACCCAACATCCTGAGTTATTGTTCTAAAGTTAATAAGCAACAATTTCGTTAAAATAGCAAAGTTTAGTTTGAGAAATTTAAAGCAAAATCGTCATTTTCCCGCAAAGTGTTCTGAAAGGATCTGAAACGTTCGAAATAGGGAAAATAGGTTATTAGTAAGATTTTTGCCATTCGGTAGAGACAATAGAGTAAAGCAAGATAAGAAAGAGAAAATCCATGGCTATCGGTGTTGTAGATTGAGGAGCAACCTGATTTGTTAATTAATGAACGTTTTGTATTGACGCATAGATAATGTAACACCTGAGCATTTTAAGCACAGTAAAAATACAGTAATTTAAAGATTATATTAAGATAAAAATACAGTTTAAGAAGAAAAATACTTATAATAATACAATATTAAAATAACGTAGTGTAAGGAAATACATTGATAGAGTTATGCAGCATAAAAATTACACTGTAAAAATAACGTAGTGTATAAATTAGACTATTTAAAGTCATACAGTACAAAAATTAAACTGTTTAAGTTACAATAGTATAGGAATAATATTGTTTGGAGAATACAGATGAATAAAGAATGTTGTAATAGTATAAAGAATGTATCGATAGTATAAGAAAAATACTGTCAGTATAAATTTAGATTGAGCAAAGTTAGATAATATTGAAATTATATTATGTGATAGATGAAAATAGGTATGAGAGGTTATGAGACCTGATGAACTGTATGAAAAAGAATATCGGTAGTATAAGAAAAATACTGTCAGTATAAACTTGGACTGTGTAAAAAGTTAGTGGGACACCTTAAAAGTTTTGATTGGGCCACCCCACCCACTAATGTTGCCCAATCACATTTGGCCACCCAAAGTAATCTAATTGATTATCAAGGTGATGACTCATCACCTTTTTATAAAAAGAAAAAAGAAAGAAAGAAAAAGAAAAAGAAAAAGTTGAATTAATATGTGAGATAAGGGATCAAATAATGGTCTCCAACATGCAAGGCAAGAAAGAAAAGAAAGAAAGGAAAGAAAGAAAGAAACAAAGGAAAGAAAGGAAAGAAAAGAAAGAAAGAAAGGAAGAAAGGAAGGATTGGATTTCTTCCTCCATCTCCCACGACAAACATAGGAGTGTTCATTCAAAAAATTTTCAAGCTTAAATCTTGGCATATTTGTCCCACTCAAGTTTCAAGAATTGAAGATCAAGATGTTCCATTAAATTTTAAGGTAAAAATCAAACTTTACCCTAAGTTTTCTAGGGTTTTTGTGCAAGTTTTGATGGACTTTTTATGGTGAGGTATGGGCTTGATATCAAGGGAACTTTGAAAGGTTTCAAGCAAGGAAAAGTGAAGACAAGCATCTTGCATGGATTAGGTAAAATCCTAATCTTTTTAATTAAGTTAAAGTTTGTGTTTAATATGCATATTAAGTGTTTGATGAAATGTCTAAGCCATGGCATGTAATATGGACATTATGGCATGGTTATTTTATATTATATGATGATGGTGATGATGATAGAAAGAAGAAAGTAATGGTTTTGATGAAATTTAAAAAGGGACTAAATTGCAAAGAAAAAATAATTCTCGGCAGATTTAGAAATCAGCCAAAAAGTCCCTCTAAACGATGAATTTTCAAGAAAGTTAAAACATAAAAGTTGTAGAACACGTCAAAACTGTTAAAATAATAGACAGTTTCTCAAAATTCTGCCCGGTTTAGAAGTTATGAATTTTACGAAATTTTTGGCACAAAATTTCGTAAAATGAAAATGTTATGAAAAGTTTAGAATTCAACCATGGTGCTTTTGCAAGTTTTATTCCTTATGAGAAACTGAGTGTTTTGGTATAAAGTGGTTGTTTTTGGTTCCAAGGGCAAAAATGTAAATATTTTTGTGTTTCGGGCTAAAACTGTAAAATTGTATGAAAACTGGGTTTTCATTAGGGAATGTTGGTTTCCTACACTGCTATAGGCAGTAAGTGTCATAGATGCTAAGTTTTTAAGAAATTAAAGTTTAGTTACGGAAAAAGAGATTAAGGGCAAAATGGTCATTTTATGAAAAATGGCCAAAATAGACCTAAAACACCCGATGTCGAGAAACGTTCCTTAGTGGAAATTTTTTCGCATTATGTAAGTAATGAAATGGTAAAAATGAGTGTAATAAGTTACGAAAATTGATGAAAAACCCACCAAAGGTAAAATCGTCATTATCGAGGAAACGACTAGAACAGAGTCGAATACTCCGAACTAGCAAAATGTCCTTACATGAAAAATGTTTCGTAATTCATTAAGTAACGAAATCGTCATGTGTGACGAGAGATTTAATAAGGGATGTTTAAGTAAACGAGAGGTAACCCGGTGGGTTACAAAATTAAGTAAAGAGAAGGGTAAACCGATAATATACAAGTCAAATTAAAAGGAAAGAAAGGTTAATGTTTATGTTTTATTATCAATCGAGTGGATTGATAATAAAAAATTTTAACTAATAAGTCGGCTGTTGTTTGATCAGAACACAAGAGGCCAACTAATGAAAGGAAAAGGAATGAAATAGAGAACGTTAGAGCTAAGTCTAGGTAAGTTCAAACTTCACCTACAGCATGAAGTAAATGATTTTTAAATATTTATGTATACGTTTATAAATGAATCTATAATTATTATGCAAATTTCTTTTAAAGTATGTTTGCATTTATTATGCAAAAAAGTTTTAAAGATTCAAAGCAAGATTTGCAATGAATTTACAACTGTTATGTTTAAAATCTATTTGTATATTGATATGTATAATGTTTTTAAAAGTTCAAGTTATGATTTTTAATGTATTTGAAGTATGGTTGCATGTGGAATGCACAATGTTTAAAAGAGTACAAGTTATGATTTGCAAAATGTATTTACGTTTTATGTTGCCTCTGTTATGCTATAAGTTGCATTTGTTATGCAATAGATTTTACAGTACAAGCTATGATTTGCAAATGTGTTTGCATATGATGTGATTGCATTTGATATACTCACTAAAGTTAATAAGAAGGTAACGTAAAGATAAAAAGAAAGGGGCGTACCAGCCTCCTTGTTGTGAGATAATGAAAGTAAAGTTAAAGTTTGACCTCCTAGATATGAGGTGTATGACCTCGATGTTCGATGGTCTCAAGTCTTCAGCAAGGGAAGCATCATGATTAATGATATTGGTATAAACACTAAAGTAAAATAAGGAAAGTTAAAGTAAGATAAGAAAAGATAAGGAACAAGGATAGAAAGTTAAAGTAAGATAAGAAAATATAAGGAACAAGGATGGAAAGTTAAAGTAAGAAAAAAATGTTTGTAAGACATGTAATGACTAGAGAAATTCATTAATAAAATCTAATATTTAAATTCGGTTTAATTAATGAATTTACCCTTAAAAATTACGATAAAGTATAAATAAGCAGTATTAACTGAAATTTTCACTGTGAATGTGATGCAATGTTGGATATTGTTAAATACAGATTTCATGAGTTAAATACTCAAAAATTTGTACATAATATCTATAAAATGAATTTTATATCACAATTAATTGTAAAATTGTGATACAAATAAATAGGTAATAAGAATACAAATAAGACATAGAGTCCACCGAAACCCAACCCAGTTTGAAAAGAAGACCGATGCAATATAAGTATACTGCTAAGTGAAAACGCAGATATGAAAAATGTTATGTTTGGCATCCAAAAGTACACCAAAGGTAAGTAAAATATTTTACACAGTCTAAGGATATGAGTTTGCACTGATTTGACCACGGCAGTGTAAGAAAAATAGTGTGGTGAAAAATTACACAGTGTAAATTTTTAGACCCCACTAAGTGGACACCCAATTGAATTTTATTGGGCCACCAAGTCATGAAAGGTGTCCCAATCCCATTAAGCCACATGATAAACTGAAGGGTTACTTTGTGAGTCACCCATATGGATAAGCATGCATTAAATGTTGAGATTAGCCAAATTTTTTTCACTTCTTCTTCCCTTCACCCACGACAGCCATTGGAGCACTTCTTCAAGAATTTTTCAACTTCACATCTTAACAAAAATAGCCCCAATTAAGCTAATAGGCAAAATCCAAGGGATTTCAACAAGTTTTAAGGTACAAATCTAACGTTTGTTCAAGTTTTCAAGGGATTTTTCATGGGATAAGGGAGAAGTTAACTCAAGGTGTTTTTGCATGAAAATGATGTCTAGGAAGGAGTTTCAAAGGAACCTTGGAAAGTTAGAAATCACAAAGTGTTATTTGGGTAAGTTTTGATTTTTAAAGTTTTGAAATTTTATGATTTTTGTTTTGATTTTTTATTCCTTTAAAAGCATGTGGGTTCTTGAGCAATTTTTTAGTTAAATTCCATAAAAATATGAATTATGGCATGTTGATGTTGTGAAATTTTAGGTTTTATGGTGCAAAATGATGGTTTATGTAAAAAGTAATATTTTTGTAATTTTAATGTTGGTTTTAGCAAAAGTGATGGTTGGGCACGGAAATGGTTTAAACAAGAGTTAGAACTACTTTTGCAGGGGTAGATATGCAGTTTTAAAACGTATTTTTATAAAAATGCCTTAACGACTAAATTGTAAGAAAAAGTTTCTTCTCGGTAGAATTAAAAAATGCCCAAAAACACTCCTATGTGGTGAGAATTTCAAAAAAGTTAAAACATGAAAGTTGTATATCTCGATGAAACTGTTTGGCATGATGGGCAGTTCGTCAAAAATATCAACTATTTGTGAGATTTTAATTTTTCAAGAATTTGTTAAAATTGAAAAAAATCTTAAAAGGGAAAAAATGTAATTTTTTCAAAGGATTTTGAATATGGTACTTTGAGTAAACATGTTCCTTTTGAAAAATAGAAAATTTTGGTTTAAAGAGATAAATTTTAGCTCTGGGGGTAAAATTGTCAAAATTTTTAGTTTAGGGGCTAAACTGTAAAGTTTTACTAAAATAGGGCATAGATATGAAATAAGGAAATCCAACCCACTAGGGTATTATTTTGAAATTAGTACGTGACTATTTTCATTAAAATAGCAAAATCGAGCTTAGGAAAGTTAGTAGGCCCACTGAGGGCAAAATTGTCATTTTTCCCCTAGTAAACCAAATCGTCCTAAAACGTCCCTAAATGAGAAAAAGGAATGATTAGAAAGATTCTCACCCTTCATTAGAGACGATAGGCTAGAGTTAGATAGAAATAAGAAAACTAGTGAGTTTTGGAGTTGGATACAGTTATACAACTCGATTTATTAATTAACGAATGTTTTGTAATGAAACATAGTGGAATTTGGCTAATAGCTTTGTAATTGGCCAACAGGATCCTAGAAGTCTAGGAAAGAGGAAAACCGAGGTTGATTTGTGCAATACTCGAATCAAGTAAGTACGCATCCCACTTACAGTATGGAATTGAAAAGATAGAATGTGATTTGTGTATATGTATACTTGTGTGTATATCAAGGTGTATACCTATGTGTATGCTATGACATGAGTATCTATAAGTATGTTGGTGTATACCTGTGAGTATACTAAAGAAATACCTGTGTGTATGTTATATTTTATACCAGTGTGTATATTAATGTATACTTGTGAGTATAAAAGTATGTACCTATGTGTATTATATCGTATAAGAGTATTTATGTTTTGCGTATAACATGTGTTTATCACTTCATGCATGATATGATAACTATAATAAATAGACTGGTAGTTATATCACCAGAAATTAAGAAAAGTATCGTACCGTCTTCTCACTCAAGAAGAGTTCAAGGATATAGTATGGTCACAGTGTCACGTAGACCTATGTGCGCAATGGTACGAACACTTGAGCCCTAGTAAGAAATAAGATATGAAAATGATAAGGAATGTTCATAAGGAAGCATAATTGGATTACGCATTGCATTGAATGTGCATGTAGGCTGTATTGGGACTTACTGGACGTAAACTCATTAAGTGTTTCATGCTGTAGGTGTTCCAATGAGAATGTCAGAATAATTTTATTGATGAACTGGCGGAGGGATGATTAGTGTGCAGGTTGAGTATAGAATCCGCTGCTATTATGTTTCTGCTGTAATATATTTTAAGTTATTTTGAAACGTATGTGTAAGAGTAGTAATATAGTAAATAAGACAAAAACCTCTCTCGAAAGTACTTGGCAAATAGTGTTGTAAAAGAAAGTTTGGTCATATGAGTATATATATGTGTACACTTGTGTTTCAAAAGAAGTTAATTTTTGTATGAAAAAAAAATATTTCTAAGTTTTCGCCTATATGTAAGTAAGAAAATGATTTATCATAGCCCGAAAAGACGGGATGTAACAAGACATTTATAATCGAAAGTTCATAATTGAGCATAAATGAGAACATGCATTTTGATTTTTCTTGTTTTCCTTGTTATGAAACATTTATATACTATAGAAAACATTCTAAGGAATGTTTTATATTAAGTGTTTATGAAAACATAAATGATGTTTATGAAGTGCAATCTGAGGATTTTTTTATGTTAAATATTTTATAAAAAGCGTTTATGAAAAACATTACAGAAATGCTTTATGAAAAACGTTTAAAAAAAACATTTATGAAAAACGTTTTAAGAGAAAGGTTTTTATGAAAAAAATTTTTAAAGCATGTTTTAGATCATTTGTGAGGATATGTTTCAACGTACTGGCTGAAAGCTCATTAAAAGTTTATTCATGCTGTAAGTAGTTTTATGGGTGACCAGTAAGACCCGTTAGAAGAGCTGGATGTTGCGGAGGACAGATGTGAAGATTTGGATATGGACACTACCACAAAAAGTTTCCACTGTACAAAGAAAATGTTTTCCTACTAGTTGATACGATGTTTTCAAAGTTCAAAATTTAGACAAAGTTTTGATAAAGTCAAAGTATAAGAAATGTTTCTAAAGTTTTACGATATATTTATGAAATGTTTTATTTTTTATAAAGTTAAGTATTAATCAATGATCTAGTAAATCGTTTCTTAAAACTTATAAAGAAACATTTGAAAAGGGTTTAAAGTCAAGTGTTGAATGAGGTCTCAACTTAGAATATGACAGAAGTCGCATTAACTTTAAAGAATGTTTTTCAAGCATGAGAAAAAAAAGTTTTCCAATAATTTCTTACTAAGTAAGTAAGATTAATGTTTAAGTAATTATGTTTAAGAAAGTTAAGTACATGACCGAAAAGACGGGTCGTCACAGATAAAATAGTAAAAATTTGGCTAATAACGTTATAACTAGTCAAACAGGACACTAGAAGATTAGAAAAAAGGAAACTGAGATCGGTTTTTACAACAGTTTATACAAGTAAGTTTCAAACCACCTACAGTATGAAATAATAGGTTAAAGTGTATATGTGTTGCACTTAATATTCCTATGCAAATGTACTTGTGTATGTTACACAACTGCAATAATGTACATGTAATGCACTTAATGTTTCTATGCTAATATATTTGTGTATGTTATACAATTGAAAAGTATATATGTATTGCACTTAGAATGTAAGTATATTGACACGCATGGTATGATAACCTAAATAACTAGTCTGGTAAATGGATACTCAATAGTACCAAAAGTGTCGTACCAGCTCCTGATGTAGAGGGGAGTTAAAGGTTAAAGTGAAATGATGGTCTCGGAGTTACGAAGACCTATGAACACATATGGTACGAGCACTTAGGCCTTATTAAAGATAAGAGATGACAAGAATAAGAAATGTTCATAAGAAAGCATAAATAGATCATGCATACTAGCATATGGTGCATCGTGACTAAGCTTGGACTTACTGAACTTAAGCTCATTAGGTTATTTCATGCTGTAGGAACTCATACTAAATGGTCAGTATGATCGTATTGTTGAGTAGCGGTAGAATATGAAGCGGTGTGCAGATATGGGTATGAATACCGCTACGGTTGTGCTTCCGTTTGCGATACATAATAAGTTAATTTGGAATTTGTTGTTTATAGAGATATAGCATGGCTTTGTAAAAGAAAACTGCTTTTGAATATACTTAGTAAATGATATTTGTAAAAAAGAAAGTGTGTTTATGTATGCATTTATGGTAAAAAGGAGTTTTAGTATGTGTGTGCTATAATATTGGAAAAAAAAAAAGATAAAAAAAGAAAAAATATTTCTGAAATTTTTTATAAGTACGTAAGCAAAGAAAAGTGTTGAAGCACGGCCCACAATAAGGCGGGTTGTGACAGGGACAATGGAGTTAGGGCTATTGTGCTAAACAACGAGGTAGGACTCTTTCGACGGCAGTTATTTTAAAATAAGTTTCAGTCATACCTTTCCTTCTTCAAATGTTTTTAAGAAATAAATTGTTGTTATTTATTTATTTCCACTAGATGTGAGATATGATCGTAATGAATGATAACAATGAATTATGATAATTAATGATGATAGTGAATGATGATGATGATGAATTAATGACAATGAATGAATCATAATGAATGTAAATGATAACCCGGTAAAAGAATACCCAGAGAATGATATGACTAAGTGATAATGGACACTGAACCCCATTCGGAATGATATGATAGTGCGTGATGCCACACAGAGGTAGGGTCATGCAGGGAGTGACCTTGGGGGAAGGTCCTGAAACCCAACTAGACCACTACGGTAGTGAAATAAGGCCTTACACATAAAAAATGTTGATTTATGATTAAGATAATTACAGATAGTGAACGACAAGTGTGAACCTGATTAATCACTTAATATGAGTCTGGAAAATTACAGATAGTGAGAAGTAAGCATGGATTTATTAAATATTTAATATTTTTGTAATTACTTTACAATTATTTTATTTTATGAACGATTTTGAAACCCAAGTCTTATGAGCCTTTTGTTCACATTTTTTTTTTCGTTTTTAACTTTTTCCCCCTCCAAGTGATTCATAGGAAGCTGCCGAGTAGGACACTGTTGATATTCTCACGTGAACCATGAGACATATAGCTTATTTATTTATTTATTTAATATATTTTCAAGATATGTAATAATTTAGATTGTATTTACTTTTATGTTGGACCGTGGTTTGTATAATTTTTATATGTCTATACTATGTGTGCATAGTATGGGGTTCAGTGTGGCCTGACTCACTCTTGCTAAATTTTATACTTTAATTTGATTTAATCTAGGGGAAATTCATGAAACTATGTACTAGGACTTACTAAACGGTAATTTCTTAAAAAGTTTTAAATTCTTCATATTTTTATAAACAACCCAAATTATGTTATCTTGAATTACCAAATAATTAATTGGCAAGTTTGGTTAAATTTGTTTAATTAATTTAATTAATTTGTCACGTCATTATCTAAGTTTGGGTTCATAATGTTCTGAAAATTATTTTATTTTTTCAACTTTTTTTTAGTAACAAAAGTCTTATGTGGTTGTTAATACGTTGTAATACTATCATATTTATCATATTTGTAATGATGAAATAGTAAGAGGAAAAAAAATTTATTTAATAAAGATGACAAAACGAGAAAAAAAAAGTATTTTTAAAAAGTATATTGTAAATTTGCAACAACTAGATTGTTACGTAGCCTCTAACAAAAAAAGAAAGAAAAAATAAAAAGGAAAAGATAAATTTTAAAAAAATAAATAAGAAAACAGTTGGGAAAAAAAGGAAAAAAAAAAGATGTCTACGGTGAGGGGCCCTTTTTTTTTTCTGCACCAGTGGAAAAGGATCTAAACAGTTAACATAAGATCTCAGCAAAGCTTTTAGGTTGTTTTATGTAGTCCCATCCACACCAAATTATTATTTGAATATACTAAAAATAATTAAACAAACCTATTATATTAAAAAATAACAATAAATTCAACAAAAATCAAAATTAAAAATTTCTTAAAAAAATATCAACATTCCCAAAATCACAAAAAAAAAAAAGAAAAAAATCATGATAAATTTCAAATCACAACATTCAATAGCACAATTGCCAATTAATACCTGCTTAACTTTCAAACATAAATTGAGTTTCAAATTACAACACTTAATAACATAATTAATACACAATCAACTTCCAATCACAATTAAGTTTCAAATTACAACATTTAATAATACAATTAATACCCAATTAATTTCCAAACATAAATTAACTTCACATTATAAAAAAAAAAATCATGATTCAATCAAAACCCATATTTTGACTTCGACATTGAGAGGCACATCGCCTGGTAAGAGTTCTTCTCGTCCTTGTCATCTTCGTCGTCAGAGTCTGCCACTTCTAAAAGACTCCAACCAAGAGTTCGTTTCTTTCTCCTCCTCCTTTGATGGCCAGAAGCAAGACGATTACCCTCGCAACTCGCTCGACTCCAATAAGCCAACCACCACATTCCGATCTCTCTCCACCGTAACCAATGATTCCAATGCCGAATAAGGAATGAATCCAAAAGGTAAAAAAAAAGAAATATCTTGGCTAAGCCAAAAAAAAAAAAAAAGAATCAGATTGGTTTTGATCTTCGGTTCAAAAAATGGCCTCGTCGGTGGATATGGTAGATCACTGTGAATATGGTAGAATTGGTGAAGAAGGAGGAAGAAGAACGAAGAAGAAGGTTTTTTTTTTTTTCTCATACATGTTATTTTATTTTATTCTTTTTTTTTTTTAATTTTTTTGAAGAAATATTACAATGGGGTATAATATCATATATGATAGGTCCTATTTTAGTTTTATGTTGTCTATCGTAGCTTCAAATATAAGAGCTGTATCTTCTTCACCAGTGGAGAGTTTTTGTGTCCTCCATGATGGCATTTCCCCAAAAAAATAGGGGAGATATTAACATTTGTCAAGTATTGGAGCATGCATCAAAAGAGAGTTGTCTCTTTTATATATATATATGTATAGATGTAGATATAGATTAATCTATATACCTTCTGTTTGAAACTTTAGTTGTAACTTACATTTTAAGTTTAAGAACTATAACATGTGAAGCTTTACACTATAGCAACTTTTTGCTTTTTATTATAGTTAGTGTACGTTCTACATTGTTTATATTTGTAACTAATGGGTCAAAATCGAAGTTGCAAACACCTTTATAATGTATATTTTACTAATGACCTCCAAGTGTTACTCTTTGCCTTCATTTTTTATATATCTTTACGTTTTTGCCCACCTTTACTATACCTGTGTAGTAAAAAATATATATCACAGCTATATCGATTCTATATTGATACTATATATCTACATCAAATTAAAATCACAGTACAATTTCTAGAGTCTTAAATAATACATAACTAATCACCTTATACCACATCATTTTTAATTTTTGTTATCTCAAATGGTATATGCTTTATCACATTACGTCACATCAATTATCTATCTAAATCTATATCGGTATTTAAATTTTTATCTTTATTTTTATTTTAATTATATTTTTATCTTTGTCCTTACGTATATAAAAGTGAGAAAAGAAGTGCTAATATCACTCTCTTTCTCATTTTCTTTTACACTCTCTGTGTATTCATTGTCTGACATATAGAATCTATTAACTCATTTTCTCTTTAAATAATAATTTATCATGTTACTGGATTTCATGTGCTAGATCTTAAATACAGAGAGTGAGAAAGGGAATGAATGCAACTTTTGATCTCTCAAATTATAGGTGTCACTTCCTCTTATTGTTTTTTTTTTTCTTTATTTACTCTCATCAAAGAGTAAACATGAAAATTTTAAAGAGAAAAAGAAATAAGAAACAAGTAAGAGAAATATGGAAATCAGAGATTAAATCAAGAACACAAACTTAAGTCAAACCATGATTTTCAACCATGAATTTCTCCATTTTCTTTTTAACCATTGATATGGGACAGTTATATTGAATTTCCATTATAATCGCGTAAAATAACCTTGGATTGGATATGTGAATCCTATATTTTATGTAGCAGCCCAATTACTACGAATTATGTTAAGATAAGAAATGCTAGGGTAGCTCTTTGTTCTCATCTTATCACATGTCATCTTATTTTTCCACAAAAATAAAGCACAATTTTAAACCATTATTTTGCCTCTTATTGCAAGAATGCTACTCCATTCTTTTAATTCTTTAATTTTATAATTTACTATGTAATTATTATTTTTTTGATAATATTAAGGATTACTATTAAATCAAGAAGGAAAGTTTTGAAGAAGATAACAATAAACATAGATACGGATATGACGTTACAATAATATGGACATGTATTTATATGTATATTATTGGTAACACTTGTTTTTATGTATATACGAATATATATATATTTATATATATGTATATGTCTAGCATTATATAACACATTTACACAAAAAATGTTAAAACTATTATTTTTTGTTCAAAAATTTATACGTACATATACGTATAAATTGATATTGTATATATTGACTCAAAAATAAGTTGTATATAAAAAAAAATATTGCAAAACGATTTGAATAAAAAAACTCATAAATTCTTCAAAATTAAAAAAAAAAACCATACTTATAAAATGATAAAGATGACGTGAGTCATCAAAAAATAATTATTTTATAACTAATTACAAAAGAAAAAAAACACGTCTAGAAGAATGGAATGACATAGTTGTAATAAGAGGTAAAATAATGGTTTATTGTTATGTTTTATTTTTATTGAAAAATGTGATGATACGAAGGAGAACTAAGAGGGTGAGCCTAGTGTTTCTCCATAATTTTCGTTTCTCATAAGTTAATAATAAGGCAATGCAGATTTCTCTATGGTAGTCGGTAGAAGGGAAATTTGAAAGCTTCAATTGTGAGTAATTAGATTTAAGGTGCAAAGTAATTGGTTAAAAGGTCTCCTATCAACAAGGAGGCATCTAAGGTGTAAAAGCCATTAGTTGAAAATCTTCTAATAATAATAAGAGGGCCATAAATTAAGGGGCTAATACAGTTTGCCTATCCTTAATCCAGCAATACATAGTATACATCCTAATTTGGGAAAATTCAAGCTCTATATATAAAAAAAAAAAAATGTCATGACTGCAGAGCTTCAGAATTCATTCTAAGAAAAGAGAGGTCCTAAATCTCTCTCTCTCCATCTCTCCCTATCTCTAAAATTCTTTTAGAACTTTTTCTCTCCGACCCAAGTCGTGCCTTGCCGGGAACAGTGGTCGGAGGGAGAGAGAATAGAAAAATAAGAGAAAAAAAATGAATATAGTTGGTAAAGTAGTAGTATCGATTGTATCGGTACTTCTGTTGGTGGGAGTAGCTTTGGCGGTGGTTGTGGTGGTTCATAACCATGGGAATGGAAAGCATGATGGAGGGGCCCCACCATCCACGTCGAAAAGCATGGTGGACACAGTTTGCGCAAACACCGACTATAAGGCGGCTTGCGAGCAAACCTTAAGCCCTCTCGCCAACAACAACACCGCTGGTTACAAGGACTTTGTTAAGGCCACTGTCCAGGCCACCGTTGACCAGATCACCAAATCCCTCAACTTATCGGAGTCCTTGTTGGTTGAGGCCAACAACAACAACAACAACAGCTCTCGTCTCAAGATGTCTCTCGAGGATTGCAACGACCTGTTGAGCCTCGCCATTGATCAGCTCCAGGCCTCTTTCTCCATGGTTGGCGACAGTGACATGCACACCATTCGTGACCGCTCCTCAGAGCTCAAGAGTTGGCTTAGCTCTGTCATCTCTTATGCTGAGACTTGCGTTGATGGAGTCGAGGAGCCCAAGTTCCAGGCAAGCAATTATAAAAGCTCTCTCTCATATTATGTGTGTGTGTATGTATATAAATTAATTTGTTATTTTCGTCGATGTTTTAGGGCCAATTGAGGGACAATCTTCAAAATGCCACCGCCCTGACCGACAATGCCTTGGCCATTGTTTCAGCAATCTCTGAGATCCTGTCAGCCTTTGGGTTGAAATTGAACCCCAATGCCCTTAATGGACGTCGCCTTTTGGGCGAGACAATGATCGGAAATGATGGACTTCCGACATGGTTCTCTGCTTCAGACAGGAAGCTCATGGCTTTGCATGGCAATGGAAGGATTAGACCCCATGCAGTTGTTGCCAAGGATGGTAGTGGCAACTTCAAAACCATCGCTGCCGCGCTTGCTGCCTACCCTAAGAACCACGCTGGTAGATACATCATCTATGTCAAGGCTGGAATTTACAAGGAGTGCATCACCGTGGAAAAGAAGATGGTCAACATCTTTATGTATGGTGACGGACCTAGAAAGACCATCGTCACTGGTAGCAAAAGCTATGCCGGTGGCTACTCTACGTTTAGGACCGCTTCCTTCTGTAAGTAGTACACACACACACACATATATATGCCAATAAGTTACTTTTTATCTCATAACAACTTAAAGTTTTTAAGATGAATTGATAAACTAACAATGGCGACACCCATGCACATTGCAGCTGTTATCGGAGCAGGGTTCGTGTGCAAGGGAATGGGATTCCAAAACACGGCTGGGCCAGCGGGACACCAAGCGGTGGCATTGCGAGTGCAATCGGAGATGTCGGCGTTCTTCAACTGTAGAATGGATGGGCACCAAGATACGTTGTATGTGCAAGCCGGTCGACAATTCTACCGCAATTGTGTAATCTCCGGCACGATCGACTTCATATTCGGTGACGGAACAGTTGTGATCCAAAATTCACTACTCATCGTGAGGAGGCCCATGGACAACCAACTCAACGCTGTGACAGCACAGGGCAGGAAGGAGCGACACCAACCCACAGGCATCGTCATTCACAACTGCAGGATCGTTCCTGAGCAGAAGCTTTTTGCTGACAGGTTCAGGATCCCAACCTACTTAGGCCGCCCATGGAAGGAGTACTCTAGGACTGTCATCATGGAGTCCACTTTGGCCGACTTTATCCAGCCCTCTGGGTGGTACCCTTGGGCAGGTAACTTTGCCCTAGACACTCTCTACTATGCCGAGTACGCCAACCGTGGGCCCGGCGCTAGGACCAACCGGAGAGTCCGCTGGAGAGGCTACCATGTCATTGGCCGCAATGAGGCCCAACAGTTCACGGTGGGCCGCTTCATTGAGGGACAAAGATGGTTGCCAGCCACCGGAGCTCCCTTCCTCGTTGGCTTCAGGACGTGATCATCATCATCATCATTAATCATGCATGTATGATGAGATGATGATCTTGTTATAAAAGTCATTCATTTAAAACCAAAAAAAAAAGAGGTACTGATATTGATTTGATTTGTAATTGGTGAGCCGATAAGACGGAGGGATTTCTTCTTACTACTCTTTTGTTGTATCTTTACTATCTAATGATTAACGTGATGTTGGTGATGGAGAATGTAACTTAACGTGGACATATGGTGTGGTGGTTTGTTTGTAATTTTGTGTTGAATTTTGATACTACTCATAACGTCATTACTCAAAAGTCAACCCATCTTGTATTCCAAGTCTTTATATTATATTTATATTTTATCTATGTATGCATGCATGGACATTCCAGTCTTTGCCGCTTCCACAAATTATCAATTTTTGTTAATTTATTTCCCCCTCTCACTCTATTTAAATTAGGACCCCGTCATCGAAGTTTTTAATAATGTTCATTTTCATAGAAACATAATATATTTATTATATAAATAAATAATTTACGGTAATCAAATAAGAGAAATAATATATATAATAGGTGTATTTTTTCCTATATATTCGGGTGTCTATTGGCACTTTTTATTCTACTTTTAGTATATTATTTTTAAATACTATTTAATATTATTATATTATTTATTAATAAAATTACTTTTGAAAAATATTAATTACACGCCATATCTTAAAAATGATTTTGATATAAAAAATTAACACGCCTTACTTTTACAAAAAAATAGAGATATATTCAAACGCTAAAGAGCCTCCTACAAAAAAAGGATGTGGTTTCGTTTCTTTTTCAAAATTCTTGTTTTTTCATTTAACTTTTATTGTTTAATATAAAAAATTATATAAATTATTTAAACTTGAGCAAATAGTGTTAGTATACGAATCCTCAACTAATTAATGACTATTAAGGAATAAAACGGTTTGGTCTGCCTCTATCACCGTTTGTCATTTTTTTCCTTTTGGAATCAATGGTTTTTGAATTCGTAATATATACTAATGATTACGCACTAAAGAAATAACTGAAACAACAATCAAATTATTGGAAAAGCAGCAAATGAATTCAAGAACGATGCTATGTATGGAGATATATGGCCTCCAGTTATGCATATATTAAGTCAAAGTTCTAAAGATGAATGCTTTTTTTTTTTTGAGTTCTTTTGGGATGTTAGTTCTAACTTGAGGTTAGAATTTAAAAATTATAGTATGTGAATGTTTTACACTATAACAAATATTTGTTTTTTACTGTAGTATATAAGTGTTTTATACTATACAAACTCTTACTTGTTTTTTTAACAAGCTTCCAAAACGAAGCCTTTATCATGAGATCGATGCTTATATATAATCAGTTAGAAGCTTTAAAAATAGATGCTTATATATCATCATCTAATCATGTTTTTCTTTGAAATGCCATGTAAGTTTGTTTGGTTGGTGGGTAGAAAAAACAAAAAACAATACTATTTAAATGTAAGACTTTTTTAGTGTTTTAAAATGAGTGTAACATTTTCCTCTCAAAGAGAAAAAAAAAAAAAAAAGGAGTGTAACAATTAAAATAGAGGTGGAGTAAAAAGAGTTCTATGAAAAGTAAAATTAGAGATGAAGCGATTGTGATTTAGGCCTTTATCAAAAAATCCCACACACATGTAGTCTAGCATGATTAGGTCCAATGTGCTTATTTAGAAGAACCACTGATAATCCATATATACATGTATAAGTATTTATTTATTTATTTATTTTGAGTAGAGGTAATAATTAGGCTAGGGTATTCATGGATGGACTGAGCTGGCCCGACCCCATCTCAGTACTAACCAGTAAGGTGGAAACTTATTTATGAAACTTTTGATTTCTGATTATATTTATTATATTCATACACTTATTAAAAGTTTAAAAAAACATTGCATTAGTTACATATTGAAAAAGATAAAAATATATTTTTTACAATATTTTATATAATATTTAAAATTTTTTCTTTACACTTAGTAGTTTTATAATTCTAGACTTGTTAATTTTTTCATTAAAAGTTATTAAAAAATAAAATTTTCAAAATTTTATTTTATAGTATTGGTCCTGTAGGGCCTGAGCTTGGGCCCAGCACCACCCTCCAAGGGCTAGGGCCTGAGTCAAAAGGGCTAGGCTGACCTAACACAGCCTTTGGACACCTCTTGAGTTTTGAGAAGACAATTCCATATTTGTTTGTTAACTTGAAGTTGAAGCTTCATGTGACCATATAACACGATCTAACATCGTGTTTTTGCATTTTATTCTTGTAGAAATTACACATAAAACTATAAAATTTGTTAAATAAAAACACACAAATTTGTAATGGCTATGTTTAAAGTGAAAGTTATGTGTAAAATTTTTATAAATGTCAGTTTTTAAAATTTGCTTTTTATAAACGCCATACATGTTCATTTGTGGCATAATTTTACATATAATATGAATGATAGTGTGTCATATTTTCTAAGTGTGGCATAAATAATGAGTATTTATGCCCAATGCCACCATTTTAAGGTGGATATTGAATTATGCCATAGCTAAAAACTATTTACACCCAGTGCCATAGTAAATGCCACACATAGAAAAAGTTTTCTCTTGCAAGGACTAAAATGCCCTAAAATAGTTAGGTTTTTTCTTTTATGTTTTCTATAAGAGTGCATATTTGAAATTCTAATTCTAGTATGATGATGCGGTTGTGGTATTTTTTATAAATATTTTTTAGTGGCATAAGTCAATCCAAGTCTTGAATTTGTGGCATACTTGTAAAGACCGTCATAAGTAAACATAACTTTTAAAAAGTGTGACATAGTATGAAAAATTTTCAAGTTATTATGTTTCACTAGGATAAAAAAATTACAGACACTAGTACAAAATGTGGATTCCACGATGGTTTATAACCGTCGTGGAAAAATTTCACGACGGTCAAAAAACCGTCGTGGAAACCTCTATCGTGGAATAAGATCGACTTTTCACGACGGTTTTTTACCGTCGTGTAATAGAATAATTGACGCGCGTGGTTAGTGGAAGTGTAATTTTCCACGACGATTTTTTAGTAAAACCGTCGTGGAAGGCTGAAACCATCGAGCTTCCACGACGGTTTTTGTAGAAAACCGTCGTAGAAGGGTAGGCTTCCACGACGGTTTTCGTGAAAAACAATCGTGGAAACCTAGTGTTCCACAACGGTTTTCCACTAAAACCGTCGTAGAAGACTTTTTGTGGAAAACCGTCGTGAAAATTTGATATTTTTCAAAAAAAAAATTCTCTTGCAATTTCAATTTTCTACGGGATGGCCAGTCCCGTATGTTATCCATTACATCAAGGCCCTAATTACATACAATAATTGTTGTATAATCAAATATTAATTTGTATTTACAAGATCTGTTTACACTTGAGCTATTTTGAGCACTTTGTTAATCTAGTATGACGTGCACCTATCTAAAAAGCATAAACCTATTTACAAATTGTACCCACTCTAATCTAACTTCATGTATATCTATATGTATATAAACTTCTTTTTTTCCTAAGGCTTGTATACCACTTGTAATTATATCCCGCATGAAACGTAGAATAAAAAAACCACATTCTATGTTTCCTGGTTGTCTTTGGCACTTACGTTTAGAATATAACGTTCCGTTTGGTCGGTTTGTGACACCGGTTCCCGCTTGAAGCTTCCAATCATTAAGCGCCCTAATAATGTATATCATGTTTAAATAATAAATAAATTAATAGACGATACAATTATATGAGACTAAAAAACAATTAATTTTGTAAGACAATATTAATACTTACAATCTTGTGACTGATACGAAATCGTCACGTGGTGGGTGTCCGAAGGGGTCAAACCAATATATTTGGTCCTCCTATGGCGAAATAAGTCCTAACATCCAATGTTGTCCAACGTTGTATGGAAAGAAGAATAATTTCCCCATCGGTGCTTCAGCTAATAGGTGGAGGAGTGA